>PVJS01043892.1:0-16887 GCA_004027185.1 Glis glis | reverse complement strand
CCCTATTTTTTATTCTTTATTTTGAAACAGGGTCTCACTAAGTTGCAGAGGGCCTCACTAAGTAGCTGAGGCTGGCCACGAACCTGTGATCCTCCTGTCTCAGCCTCCCAAGTACTAGGATTACAAGCATGTGCCACCATGCCCAGCTTAGTTTTTATTTTGAAACAGGGTCTCACTAAGTTGCTGAGGCCTTGCTAAATTGCTGAAGTTGGCCTTGAACCTACAATCCTCCTGTCTCAGCCTCCCAAGTACTGGGATTACAGGCATGTGCCACCGCAACCAGCTAAATGTACATACTTTTTTTTTTTTTGCGGTACCGGGGATTGAACGCAGGGGCGTTCTACCTCCGCGCTACGCCCCCGGCCCTATTTTTTTATACTTTATTTTGAAACCGGGTCTCATGAAGTTGCAGAGAGCCTCACTAAGTAGAGAGAGAGAGACAGGGGGAGAGAGAAAGAGAGAGACAGGGAGAGAGAGAGAGAGAGAGAGCGCATGCGCGAGCTGAGTCTGGCCGCGAACCTGGATCCTCTGGTCTCCGCCTCCCAAAGTACTGGGATTACAAGCATGCGCCACCACGCCCGGCTTAAATGTACATACTTTTTGACCCAGCAAATCCACATCTTAGAATCTATCCTAAGCTGGGTGTGGTGGCACACACTTGTAATCTCAGTACTTGGGAGGCTGAGACCGGAGGATCCGGGTTCACTGCCAGCCTCAGCTACTTAATGAGGCTCTCTGCAACTTAGACCCTGTTTCAAAATAAAGAACAAAAAATAGGGCTGGGGATGGAGCTCAGAGGTAGAATGCCCCTGGGTTCAATCCCCAGTACCAAAAAAAAAAAAAATCTATCCTAGAGAAGGATTCACACATTATTGATTCAAGGGTGCTATATAAACATTTTCTTTGCTATATAAACATTTTCTTTTTAAACCATTGTTTATGACCCCCCAAAAAAGAGAAAACCTAAAAGTACACCAATATGCATATAACTTACTAATACGCTGTCATGAAACTGGAACAGTATATAGCAGATACAAAGAAGCAAAATTCCATGAATGACGTACAAATGCAGCCTCATTTCTCTTTTCTCCATATTGTCCAGTCATCCTTAAACTACTTTCTGAGTAATCAATCTATCTCTTCTCCCACTTGGATATGCTCTTTGTAATATCCTGAATCCTCATCTATTCTTGGATCTATTCCCATACTTTATTCCATGCCATTGATCTCCCAGTCTATTCCCGTGTCTGTCTTCTGCTGTTATAAATTTCATCGTTTTATAACATAATGTAATATATAGTGGATCAGGTTATTTCCCATTATTCTTATTTTAGAGAATGTTCCTGATAATTGCTGCAAGTTCCAAGAAAAAAAAAATACTATTGAAATTTTGATTGAAATCGCATTGAATTTATAGATTGATTTAGTGGGAATTGACATCTTTACAATTTTAAGCCTTCTGATCCAAGTGCCAAGTTTGACACTCCATTGATTCAAATCTTCTTTTATGGTCCTCAATAGAGGTTTATGGTTTTATTCATATAGATCGTGCACACTGGTTGTTAACTTTATCCCCAGATATTTTATGATCACGAGTGTATGGAATTCAGTATGTCCGAAACCAAACTTTTAATCTACCTCCTCAAATCTGTTCCTTTGCCAGGCCCTCCCCATTGCCATTAAGCTACCTGAATTTACCCTAACACCACTATCAGGACTCCAAGTCATTCCTGAGTCCTCCGGCCACCCCACATCCAACTCATGACCAAGTCAAACCATCTCGAAACTAGTCCTCCAACCCACTGACTTCTCTTCCCATCTACCATCACCCTCCTGCCCAAGCCAAACCACCATCATAACTTATCACAATAGCTCTCACGGCTTTCTGTCTTCTCTTTTCTTCTTCCAATCTCTTCTTTAAACAGCAGCATCTTTTTAAAAAGGTAAATTGATCATACCACTCCCCCGCTTAAAAGCCTCTAATGGCTTTTCATTGCACTTAGGTGCAAGCCAACCTCTTTTGAGACTGGGGTCCCTTGCCTTGACTCTGGGCTGGGTCTGTGACTGGCTCTTAATCATTAGGATGCATGGAAGGGACACTGCGCCAAAGCCTTGGGGAGCCCAGGAGTTCTTGCTTTCCAGCCATTGGGAACCCTAGTCCACCTTGTAAGACACCTAGTTTCCCTGCTGCAAAGATCACTTGGAAAGGCCTTAGGGGGATAGAGAGTGGTTCAATAAGGCCCTGGATGACACAGCCCCTCTCTCTTCAGCCTTCTCCCATCACTATCCTTCCCATTCATGACACCCAAGCCCCCTTGGACCCATTCAGTTCCTCAAATTACCAACAGTGGTTGATTAGATCGTTGTTTCAAATTCCTCCCTTCTGCCGTGCAGTGGAACTGCACATCTCGGTCTCATGCACACTGGACTTGGCCGTGAGGTTTGCTCTGGCCGATGGAATATAAACAGACACGATGCAAACCTGCTTTAGAGGTGCTTCCGTGGTCTGGCTCAGTCTCCTGCACTTATGCCATCTGGCTGGAGACAAACACACTCAGATCAGCTGCTGGTCCAGACCGAGAGACAAGTAAAATCAACCTGAACCCGCCCCATAGCCTAACACAGCACCACCCCAACCCAACCTGCACATCCTTGCACACAACAATAGATGTTTGTTGTTTTGAAATACTAAGATTTAGCCAGGCGTGGTGGCGCACACTTGTAATCCTAGTACTTGGGAGGCTGAGACAGGAGGATCGCAGGTTCGAGGACAGCCTCAGCAATTTAGTGAGGTTCTCAGCAACCTAGTGAGACCCTGTTTCCAAATAAGAAATAAAAAATTGGACTGCGGGTATAGCTAGGAGGTAGAATGCCTCTGGGTTCAATTCCCAGCACCACAAAAAAAAAAAGAAATACTAAGATTTAGGGATAAGTTATTACAGTTTATTACACAGCCTTCATCACACCCATAGCTCACTAATGCAATAATTCCTTTCCTATATCAGAGATCTAATTTGGTATCCACCTACACGTCTAGACGGCAAGTTTCATGAGGGTAAAACCTGGGTCTATTCTGTGTGCCTCTATAGTCAGGACCGGGGGTAACACATATTACATGGTGGTGGCTAAATAAATATCATTGGCTTTGTAAATAGATCTTTGATTCAATTGAAGTTTGTAACACTGTTGTAGGAACTTAATTGTTTTTAATTTGCTGTGTTACCCATCATTTAACTGAACACTGTCATTTTTTCCTAATTACTCCCCAGTTCTCTTGGGATATCTATAGCTAAAATCATACATCTGTGGTGGTCGTCTGTTAAATTGTGGTTCCAATAAACCACTACTCCTGACATTCACATCTTTATGTAGTCTCTTACCCTAATTTTGGGCTGGGTCTGTGACACTTTTAATCAATAGGACGCATGGAAGGGCACTGTCCCTAAGCCTGAGGAAGCCCAGAAGTTTCTATTTCCATGCTGTTGGGAGCCATGGTCCACCTTGTAAGCACACCTAGTTTCCCTGCTGGTGAGGCCACATGGAAAGGCCTTACTTATAAAGATAGCATTTTGTTCAACATTCTCTCAGTGTTGTAATCCAAAACAACTCACCACAAAACCTAGAGGAAGAAATACTTATTTGCTCACAGTTTTGGAGATTTCAGGGTTCAGTCCACCTCAGGCTGGATCTGTGGGGCTCAGGGCATGGTGGTGGGAAGCAGAGAGGGAGAGAGAAAGGGCTCAGCTCTCACATCAAGGAGACTGGAAGGAAGAGAGAGAACAAGGGGAGGGGAACTTATATAATCCTCAAGGCCACACCCCCAGGGGCTCCTCCTTGGCAACCAAGCCCCACCTCCAACATGGCTGCCTGGTTTCCACAAGGGCTAAGGGGTCATCTAAATCCAAACCATTACGGACAGAGAGTTAAAAACCCACCTCAACTGACAGAATCATAAACAAATATAATGGTCACCAAGTTTGGGGGTACTTTGTTACACATCAATAGGTCACTGAAAAATCTTCAAATAACAACAATTTTGTGTCCCAAATTAAAATTGCTATGCAAGTTTATAATCCTGTCTAAATGTGGTAGCTAGTCCTTTGATCCCATTATATGACCCATCCAAACCACATAAAAAATTTTTATTTGTTTTTTGCGGTACTAGGGATTGAACCCAGAGGCATTCTGCCTCTGAGCTACACATCTAACTCTATTTATTTATTTATTTATTTATTTATTTTGAAGCAGGTTTTCATTAAGTTGCTGAGGGTCTTGCTAAGTTGCTGAGGCTGGCCTTGAACCTCTGATCCTCCTCTCTCAGCCAAGTACTGGGATTACAGGTACAAGTCACCATGCCTGACTCAAAACACATAATAAATCCTCAGGTTTGCTTAGGAAAATAGTATTGAGTAAAAAAGGCATCAAACAATTGAATCAATATTATTTAAGAGTATGGAATCATGGGAGGGGAGTTTTACTTTCCATCATGTTTTTCTGTAATGTGTGGATTTTATACTATAATATGCATTACTTGTGCAATAAGAAAAGATAAAAATAATGATGATTGTAGCCCTCATTCTCCTCACTGTAGGGAGAAATGTTTTAACATTTCAACATGAAGTAAAATTGTTGACTATCAGGTTTGCTGTGTGTGTGAATTTTATATATTTTGCCAGGGGAAGTGCATTTCCACTTACCATTATGTAACCAAATATTTGCTCACAGTTCTGGAGGCTGGAAGTTCAAGACCAAGACTCTGCAGATTCAGCGTCTACTGAGGGCTCCCTCTCTGCTTCACAGATGGTGCCTGGTTGCTGCAGCCTCACATGGTGGGAGGGACCAGGGAGATCAGGCCGTACCTTTCTTAAGGGCACTAATCCTATTTATGAGGGTGGAGCCTTCACAACTGAATCTCTTCCCAAAGGCCCCACGTCTTTTTTAATTTTTTATTTTTAATTGTGGGGGCATAAGGGATTGAATCCAGGGGCATTCTACCTCTGAGTTATTTTTTTTTATTTATTTTTATTTCAAAACAGGGTCTCACTATGTTTCAGAGAATCTCGCTAAGTTGCTGAGACTGGCTTTGAACCTGTGATCCTCCTGTTTCAGCCTCCCAAGTACTAGGATTATGGGCATGCACCACCATGCCCAGCTCCCATGTCTTAATATTATCACATTGGGTATTAGCTTCCAACATATGAATGTGGGGGTGACAGCAACATTCAAACCTAAGCCATCAGGTAATTTATATTGCCTAATGTTAAGTCACCCTGGCATTATTGACTGTCTGGATAAAAGAGCAATCCTCTTAATACAGTAGAGGATCTGCCACAGGATAATCCTAAGAGGAAGAATTGGATGGAGCTTGAAAGAAAAACAGATCCATGTCCCTTCCACTGGAAATACATTCCTAGAAGCTAAGTATTCTGTGAATTCCTTAAAGAAAACTCAAAGCCAGGCACAGTGGTGCACACCTGTAATCCCAGTACTTGGGAGGCTGAGACAGGAGGATCGCAGGTTCAAGGACAGCCTCAGCTACTTAGCAAGGCCCTCAGCAACTTAGTGAGACCCTGTTTCAAAACAAAAAATAAAAAGAGCTGGGGGAGTGGCTCGGAGGTAGAATGCCCCTGGGTTCAATCCTGGTACAACAACAAAAAAATAATAATAGCCAGGCGTGGTGGTGCACGCTTGTAATTGCAGTACTTGGGAGGCTGAGACAGGAGGATTGCAGGTTTGTGGCCAGCCTCAGCTACTTAGTGAGGCCCTCCACAACTTAGTGAGACCCTGTTTCAAAATAAAGGATAAAAAAATAGGGCTGGGGGTGTAGCTCGGAGGTAGAATGCCCCTGGGTTCAATCCCCAGTACCACAAAAATAAAATAAAATAACAACAATAATAATATAAAAATAAATAAACAAAACCTCAATCACCCAGCATATTCCCCCACCAAATCCTTTGAAATCAAAATCCATATTCACTGCCTGAGCACAGTGTCTTTTAGTTGTGGTAAAGGGTCCACACTAATCAGTGTACACAATCAAATCATTGAGGCAGCCGGGCATGGTGGCGCACGCTTGTAATCCCTGTACTTTGGGAGGCAGAGACCAGAGGATCCGGGTTCGCGGCCAGCCTTAGCGCTCTCTCGCTCTCTCTCTCTCGCTCTCTCTCTCTCCCTGTCTCTCTCTCTCTCTCTCTACCTAGTGAGGCCCTCCGCAACTTCGTGAGACCCGGTTTCAAAATAAAGTATAAAAAAATAGGGCTGGGAGTGTGGCGTGGAGGTAGAACGCCCCTGGGTTCAATCCCTGGTACCGCAAAAAAAAAAAAAAATCATTGAGGCAAACAATATGAAATAAACAAAGGAACAAACACCAAACAAAAGCAAAGTTAACACAAGAATCAAAAGGAAACTCTAAGGTAAGTATAGTTCATATACTAAGAGATATCTGAGGAGACATCACATTCTTAAATCAAAATGGGGCTGCCAATAACAAAAAGGAACTGAGCTCCTGTAAATGTAAAGAAAGAGCTGCCCCAAAATAAAAACAAACAGTTGCCCAAATTAAAAACCCAACACAGAAGCTGAACGGCAGGACAAACACACACACACAGACCAACTTAGTGAGCTGTAAAATTTAAGCAATTTATTCTCCAGAATGCAGTGCTCAAGTAGGAATTTTCCTCCCTCCTATAACGCAGCTCTGGAAAATGTGGAGGCAGCTTAATGAGTAAGGCAGGAGGAGGAGAAGCGTGGACCAGGAAAGGGGGAGATAAGTCCCCAAGCTTGCCTTTCCCAGGGCGACCTGCCAGCCCGAAGCTCCCCATAACCTGGAAAGAGAAAGACTTTCACTTCCCTCTCAAAGACCTTGAGATGGAATTTGAAGTGTTACATGTATTTGTTGAGATGAGATTTTCTGCGGCTGGAGGTGACTGGAGAACTGAGTGACTAAAAGTGACCAGGAAAGTCGTGGAGCTTCCCAGGGATTTCTCCCAGGACTACAGAATAGGTTTGAACACACGGTGGGAACCAAAAATAAAATTTCCAAATGATTACCCCTGCAGTCCAGCTGGTTCCAGCTAATGGCTCCATTTGGTTCTCAAACTATACAGGATAATACAATCAGAATCTCAAGGGGAGCTTGTTAAAAATAGATCCAGCCAGGCGCGGTGGTACAGGCCTGTAATCCCAGTACTTGGGAGGCCGAGACAGGAGGATCACAGGTTCAAGACCAGCCTCAGTAACTTAGTGAAGCCCTCAGCAATGCAGTGAGACCCTGTTTCCAAATAAAAAATAAAACGGGTTGGGGGTATAGCTCACAGATAGAATGCCCCTGGGTTTAATCCCCAGTACCACAAAAAAAAGAAAAAAAAATAGAAGCAGAGGCCCCAACCCCATAGAGCCAGATTCAAGAGGTCTGGAAGGTGTTCCAGTTATCAGCATTGTAAACAAGCCTTCCCAGATGCTTCCAGTCAAGTTACCCCACACACCACCCCTTATTAATAGTCTTCAAACCCATAGCCCAACCTACACTTGCTTTCCTCTTTATGTCAACACAAGCTCTTTGTTGCTCCTACCTTTGTCGCTCAAAGGCCCATGTGTTAAAGACCTGGTCCCGGGGTGGCACCATGGGGAGGTGGCAGAACCTTTAGGAGGTGGGGCCTAATGGGAGGCTTTTAGGTTATTGGGGATATGTCGCCAAGGTGATTGTGGAGCCCCAGCCTGTCCTTTCTCTCTCACTTTGTGCTTACTGGCTTATGATGTAAGCAAGGTTCTCTGCCTCACACTACCCGTCAGTGGCACCCCAAACTCTCACCAGAGACCCAAAGCAATGTGACCACCCAACCTTGGGCTGGAATCTCCAGAAGCATGAGCTAAATAAACCTTTTTCTCTTTGTAAGTTCATTGACTCCGATAATTCACTATAGTAACACAAATCTAAAACAGTCTGAAATTCCATTTCTTTTGCAAAGCTCTCCCTCATTCCTATCTGAGCTTCAGTATTTCTATTTTCTTCCTTTATTTGGGACACTTGTGACCACCCCCCTAAATTTTGGCATTCTGGTGAAAAGCGTGGGCTTTGGAATAAAACACGCTGGGATTCAGGTCCCAGCTTGCCACTTATTACCTCTGTGGCTTTGGTCAAATCATTTAAACTCTCTGAGCCTCATTTTTCTCATCTGTAAGTGGAAATAACATAGATGGGATTATATGATCTCTTGAATTTTCTAACAATCCAGGTAGGGGAAATGGGCAAGGACATGGATGAACTGAAACTGGCTATCGATTGATAATTGGTAAAGTTGGATGATGGGTACACAGGGGTACATTATATCATTGTCTCTATTTTGTGTGTGTTTGAAATTTCCATAATATAAAGTTCAGAAAATTCACTTAAAAATGTGCATGCGCCATCAGAAAAGCAAACAATGAAAAGGAATGCTTGTCCATCTATAAAAGAACTATAAATAACCAGATGTTTTTAAGTGTTGGGTTTTATTAATAACTTTTAAATGTAAGTTTTATAAATGAAGGTGATTAGGTGATGATCCCTTAAGTGATACCAAGTGAGATTAAATAATATATTTTAAAAGGTATGTATCACAGCATCTGCCATTTATTCTCAATAAATGCTAGTCATTTTCATTTCTTTGTATCAGACAATCCTCATGCAAGCAGCACCTCCCCTCCTGCACTACGCTGTGAGCCCCTAAGAGGAGACTCTGTGTTTCGGTCTCTGTCGTGCCCATGATGCCTACTCCATACACATGGCCTAAACTAGGTATGCAGTAAATATTTGTGGAATGGCTCTTATTTATTCAACAAACATTTGCACAGCACATACTGTGTGATTGGCACTATTCTAAGAACTTTACAAATACAAGTCTACTTAATCATGGGCTCACTCAATGAGGATTTCTGCCTTAAAGGGGAGAAGACAGGAATCAAGGTAAGTAACACACCCAAGATCATGCAGTACCACATGGCAGAGCTGAGATTTGAATTTAAGCATCCACTTGACATGGACCCGAGTCCATGCCCTTTATAACTAAGTTAGGTGGCTTCTCCGTTATGAATGCTGTCTCTACCTCAACCCCACTGAGGATCTTACAGGTGCTGCAGATGGCCCACCTGTGAATGAGGTAAAGAGATCAGTCAGGGTGGAGATTTGGTGTGCAGAACCCGTGACTCACGAGAGCCACCATGCACACCTCCAGTGACATCATACCGGTAGCTTCAAATCAGCTATGTTGGGAAAATTTATACCAGGGAAAGTGGCATACACAACAAATCAGAGCTTTTCAATGGTTTTGTCAAGTTGGTTCCCAAACATGTCCCAGCATACCACTGGATCTATTCCAGGAGGTCAACTGATCTCGGACATCAAAATTTGGAACCCCCTGCACAAAAGTCAAAGTGGATCAAAGACCTAGGATTTGGACCAAAAATTTTACAACTGCTAGAAGAAAACATAGGATCAACTCTTCAACATATGGTCACAGGCAGAGACTTCCTCAAGAAAGGCCCCTAAAGCTCAGGAAATAAAACCAAGAATTAGTAAATGAGATAGAATCGAATTAAAAAGCTTCTGCACAGCAAAGGAAACAATCAAGAATGTAAAGGAAGCCGGGCGTGGTGGCGCACGCTTATAATCCCAGTACTTCGGGAGGCGGAGACCAGAGGATCCGGGTTTGCGGCCAGCCTCAGCTCTCTCTCTCTCTCTCTCTCTCTCTCTCTCTCTCTCTCTCTCCCCCTGTCTCTCTCTCCCTGTCTCTCTCTCTCTCTCTCTACCTAGTGAGGCCCTCCGCAACTTCATGAGACCCGGTTTCAAAATAAAGTATTACAAAAAATAGGGCCGGGGGTGCAGCGCGGAGGTAGAACACCCCTGCATTCAATCCCCGGTACCGCAAAACAAAAAAAAGAATGTAAAGGAAGAACCTACAGAGTGGGAGGAAAATTGTTGCCAGCTACTCTCTGACAGAGGATTAATATCTAGAATATATAAAGAACTCAAAAAAACTTAACAACAATAGAAATAACCAATAAATTGGCAACTGAGCTAAACAGACACTTCTCAAAAGAAGAAATACAAATGGCCAAAAAATATATGAAAAAATGTTCAACATCCTTAGCAATCAGGGAGATGCAAATCAAAACTGCACCGAGATTTTATCACACTCCAATTAGAATGGCAGTCATCAAGAACACAAAAAATAATAAATGCTGGCAAGGGTATGGGGGGAAAGGAACACTTATACATTGTTGGTGGGATTGTAAATTAGTACAACCACTATGGAGATCAGTGTGGAGGTTTCTCAAAAGACTAGGAATGGAGCCACCGTATGACCCAACTACACCACTTCCCCTTTCAGCAAGGAGAGTGAGAGGGTCTCTGCTAACAAAAACAAACACAGGCCGGACTCCCCCAGGAGGAGAAAGGGCTCCCGCAGCTCTAGGACCAAATACACAAGAATTAAAAGTCAGATTACTGTAGTGATACATGCATGCCCGTGTTAAGAGCTGCACGATTCATAATAACCAAGTTATGGAACCAACCTAGGTGTCCACCAGCAAATGAATGGATTAAAAAAAAAAGAAAATGTGTTACCTACACACAGTGGAGTTTCACTCAACCATAGAGAACAACATTAGGTCCTCTGCAGGAAAATGGATGGAAGTGAAGAATATCATTCTACGTGAGATCAGCCAGGCTCAGAAAGTCAAGGGCCGCGTGTTTTCTCTCATGTATGGAAGCTAGAGAGAAGAGAAGGAAAGGAAAGAAAGGAGACCTCATGAAAAGAGGAGAGAGACCAGTAGAGTCGTGGGAGAAGATTGGGAGAGGTCACAGGGGAGGGCAAGGGGAGATACAGGGAAGGAAACAGACCAATTATGCTATGTGCATGTATAAATGTATCGCTATGAATCTCACAATTGATGTATAATTATAATGCAGCAATAAATTTTTTTTAAAAATTGTGAGTCTTCCTTTTGGTGGGCAGGTTCATGGTGCATGGGTAGAACAGGCTCTCTTAAAGGACCACGGGGGAAAGAAATGAATGAATGCATGAATGCGTGAATGAGTTCTCCTGAAGGGATTCCTAATGCGAACTCCTAAAGGAGAAGCATTATGAGCAATTTTGGTAATTGCAGCTTTTCAGGTGGCAAATGAAAGAGGCATCCCCTACAGACTGCAGTCAGGAGCTCAAGCATCATTAGTCAATCATTGACATCTCTTCGCGAAGCACGGTAAATAGACATTTTTCAGAGGACTTGGCAACACGCCAACTTCTGCAACAACCTTCCCCTTTCAGCAAGGAGAGTGGGAAAGTTCATGGTGAGAGTGTCTCTGCGAACAGAAACAAACACGGGCTGAACTCTCCCACTGCCCCAGGACCTAAAACACAAACAGAAAGCTGCAGGCCTCCCCCCAGACCATCAGGGCCAGCTTGGTCTGACCAGGAAGCTATGGCTTGGTATACAGGTAACTTAGCTCCAGGCTAGATTACAAGTCAGCGGTGAGCGCTAACAACAAACACTCTGCCTCCTCACCTCAAGTAGAACAATGTAGTCAGTCCAGCATTTTAAAAAAGTATAGTCTGAGCCAGGCGTAGTGACACACACCTGTAATCCCAGTACTTGGGAGGCTGAGATTGGAGGATTGCAGGTTTGAGGACAACCTCAGCAACTTAGCGAGGCCTTCTGCAACTTAGTGAGACCCTGTTTCAAAATAAAATAGGGCTATGGGTGTAGGTCGGAGATAGAACGCCCCTGGGTTCAATCTCCAGCACCACAAATGAAAGAGAGAGAGAGAGAGAGAGAGAGAGAAGGGAGGGGAGGGAGAAAGAACACAAGATTTGATATTTGCTTTTAAAAAAAAGGCTGAGGGACCTGCACAAATTCCTCAACTCATTTTTTCTTTGTTTTTGTGTTACTGGGGATTGAACCCAAAGACCTTCTACCTCTGAACTACACCCCCAGCCCATTTCTAGAATTTTTTTTGAAATAGGGTCTCACTAGGTTGCTGAGAATCTCTCTACATTGCTGAGGCTGTCCTCAAACCTGCAATCCTCCTGTCTCAGCCTCCCAAGTACTAGGCTTACAGGCATGCGCTACCACGCCCAGCTTCCTCAACTCATTTTGAACTTTCAAGATACCACACTTAGAAATCACCATACAGTTGGTCCCCGATTTACGATGATGATTCAGCTTATTTTTCAACTTTGGGATAGTGGGAAAGCAATACGCATTTAGTAGAAACTTTACTTCCCGGTTTTTGTTTTTGTTTTTGTTTTTGTTTTTGTTTTGCGGTACCAGGAATTGAACCCAGGGGCATTCTACCTCTGAGCTACACCCCCAGCCCTATTTTGTATTCTTTATTTTGAAACAGGGTCTCACTAAGTTACAGAGGGCCTCACTAAGTAGCTGAGGCTGGCCACGAACTCGGATCCTCCGGTCTCAGCCTCCCAAGTACTGGGATTACAAGTATGCGCCACCACGCCCAGGTTGTAGTTCCCGTTTTGAATTGTGAACTTTTCCTGGGCTGGTGATGTGCAATATGATACTCTCTCCCCTGGGCTGGGCAGTGGCAGTGAGCTGCAGCTCCCACCCAGCCACTCAATGAGGAGATCAACACTTGATAAACTCACAGCGTACGGTGTTGCTCACCTGTGGCGTGAGGTCGGTCAGGTGGAGTCAACGCATTAACAACTTACAGTATTTTCAACCTATGGTAGGTTTACAGGGACGCAACACCTTGTCAGTCAAGGAGCATGTGTATAACCATGCTGAATATTTTAAATGTATACTTGAGAAAACCTGAGAAAATTATGTTCTTTAAGAATATCTATTACCAAGCCAGGTGTGGTGGCGCACACCTGTAATCCCAGTACCTGGGAGGCTGAGACAGGAGGATCGCAGGTTTGCAGCCAGCCTCAGCTACTCAGTGAGGACCGCAGCAACTTAGGTGGGCTCTGTTTCAAAATGAAATAAGGCTGGGGTGTGTAGCTTGGAGGTAGAATGCCCCTGGGTTTAATCCCCAGTACAAAAAAAAAATCTATTACCAGGGCAACAAGATAATAACAGCTATCACCATAGCCTGATTACATTGCAATGCCCAGTGCCTAGTCGGTGCTCAATAAATACATACTTGTTGAGTGAAGGTAGTGGAGTTATTAGGGAGGAAAAAAGCAGGGAGCTTATGGGACTATGCCTCGTATCCTTTTCCAGCTTGTTCAAAAAGAAAACTACAATAGCAAGGACTGAAATGTTCTCGGAAAGAAGGCTCAGAGAAAGCAAAATAAAAAATAAGCAGGATCCTATAGGCACTAATACTATTAAGGAAATTAGAGAGCAAAATAATCCCTTCTCACCCATACATGAAAGCAGGACACTGAGGTTTCCTGGGAGATCTGAAGACACACTCCAGACTTCAGAGTTGTTGTAAAGTTCAAACTAGAGCAGATGAGTGCCATGTGGGTGTAAACCCTTGAAAGTTTTGAGATTCACCTTTCTCCTGAGTCCTAGAGGAACAATTATGATTGAACTAAATGTTGAAGCCAAGCATGGTGGCACACACTTGTAATCCCAGTACTTGGGAGACTGAGACAAGAGGATTGCAGGTTCAAGGCCAGCCTCAGCAGCATAGAGAGACTCTCAACAACCTAGCGAGACCATGTTTCAAAACAAAAACTAAAAGGGCTGGGGGTGTAGCTTGGAGGTAGAATGCCCCTGGGTTCAGTTCCCAGTACAAAAAGAAAAAGAAATTAAATACTGACCATGAACACATGAACTCTACAAAGAAAAATGTGCTAAATTGATTTACGCATTAATCACTTAAAATTTTGCTCAAATATTTTTAAAATATTTTTAGTGTTTATATCAATGGTCAGTTAATTATGATTTATTATATTTAGGGTTTATTTTTGCCAGCATAATTAACTTGCTAGGGTTTGAAGTAGAGGCCTAAGGGAATGTCTGCGTGTCTTTAACCTACCGCTTTCTCTCAGAACTCCCTTCCCCTGAGGCTGGGCCTTTCAGTAGACACACCCATCCTCCATGTTCCTGCTTCCCAGGGTGGCTGATTAGGTCAGCGTAGACACTGGCTCTCACAGAGACAAATCTCCTCTCTCTGGGAAACTGGAAGTCAGGGATAGGATATTAGGGATAGGTGCTAGGAATTATGGGAAGCTGTTTGGATGCTGGATATGTAACTTGGTTTCCATCCTGGACAACGGGATCAACGCACCATTGAATTAGAGAATAAAGCCAGGCATGGTGGTACACGCCTGTAATCCCAGTACTTGGGAGGCTGAGACGGGAAGATCTCAGGTTGGAGGCCAGCCCAGGCAACTTAATAAGACCCTCAATGACTCAGGGAGATCCTTTTTCAAAATTAAAAAACAATAAAAAGGGCTGGAGTTGTAGCTCAAAGGTAGAATACCCCCTGGATTCAATCCCCAATGCAAAAAAAGAAAAGAAATAGAGAATAAGGTGGGCAGGTTGGAGAGAGGAGAAGAAAGTTCAATTTTGCCTATGTTGAGTTTCAGGTGACAATGAAGAAGTCTATAAGTAGCTGAATAGAGCGATTTGATGTTCAGTGAAGACCTGAAGAGTGCGGTTACATATATGGTAGTAGCCAGAGACAGTGTGGAAGTGTAGGTCCTAGAATTTTAATGGAGATATTGCTGTGGCATTCTGCCATCAGGGGCAGGAGATGGTAGGGCCCATCAATAAGAGTGTCGGTAGGAAAGAGATTTTACTCTCTCCCCAAGTGGATCTGAAATAAGTTATCCTAGTAAATTCCCTAGGGTGACTGATCCTGTAGAATGACTAGTTCTTTTTTCTTTTTTGGGGGGGAGGGGGGAAGAATACCGGGGCTTGAACCCAGGGGCATTCTACCTCCAAGCTACACCCCCAGCCCTATTTTTTATTCTTTTTTTTTTTTTGTAGTACCGGGGATTGAACCCAGGGGCGTTCTACCTCCGTGCTACACCCCTGGCCCTATTTTTTTTATACTTTATTTTGAAACCGGGTCTCATGAAGTTGTGGAGGGCCTCACTAGGTAGAGAGAGAGGGAGAGAGACAGAGACAGAGACAGAGACAGAGAGAGAGCTGAGGCTGGCCGCGAACCCGGATCCTCCGGTCTCTGCCTTCCAAAGTACTGGGATTACAAGCATGCGCCACCACGCCCGGCTCTATTTTTTATTCTTTATTTTGAAACAGGGTCTCAATAAGTTGCAGAGGGCCTCACTAAGTAGCTGAGGCTGGCTGCGAACCTGCTATCCTCCTGTCTCAGCCTCCCAAGTATTGGGATTACAAACGTGCGCCACCATGCCCGGCTAGCACTTAGTACTCACCTACATTATGGGTGAATTTAGTCCTGTGGGCTAGCCTCAGAACCTAATCACCTCCCACATCATTTTGTTTCTCTGTTAAAATGTATAACTTCGTTTATAAGCTGAGGACTGCTGATATTAGACCAAGCCTCCACATCAGCCCTCATTTTGCAGGATTCCAGTTGTACGTTGTGAATTCTTGCCCATGAAGGACCACTGTTCCAGAAATGTGAGTAAAGTCTGTTTTTTTGTTTGTTTGTTTGTGGTACTGGGGATTGAACCCAGGGACATTCTACCTCCGAGCTACACCCCCAGCCCTATTTTTTATTCTTTATTTTGAAACAGGGTCTCCCAAAGTTGCAGAGGGCCTCACTAAGTAGCTGAGGCTGGCCGCAAACCTGGATCCTCCAGTCTCAGCCTCCCAAGTACTGGGATTACAAGCGTGCGCCACCACGCCCGGCTGAGTAAAGTCTGTTTCTGATTCCCAGATGGGTTCTTGATGCTGAGGAGCACAGGCCACGTGCACAGTGTCACTGCTGAAACCCCGAGATGGAAAGAATCCTTGAAGGGAAGCGTACAGGAAAAACAGAAGAGATCCCGAGACACAACTGAACTTTGGGAATATAAATATCTGACCATGTGCTACACAGTTTGGTAAATAAACTCAGTCTGTGGAATTCAGAGAGCACAGGATTTGGATGAAATAATGGGCTGTACTAGTTGGGATTCTTTGGGTTCCAACTGACAGAAACTCAAACTGAGCCAGGCATGGTGGCGCACGCTTGTAATCCCAGTACTTGGGAGGCTGAGACCGGAGGATCTGGGTTCGCGGCCAGCCTCAGCTACTTAGTGAGGCCCTCCGCAACTTCGTGAGACCTGGTTTCAAAATAAAGGATAAAAAATAGGGCCGGGGGTGTAGCTCGGAGGTAGAACACCCCTGGGTTCAATCCCCGGTACTGCAAAAAAAAAAAAAAGAAAGAAAAAAGAAACTCAATCTGACTTAAGTGAAAAAGGAAAAAAAAGGCGGTGCCACTCAGCTCACACATCTGTAAAGTCAAGTGTTGATGCCACACGTCAGGCACAGCTGGATCCAGAGGCGTGAAGGAAGACAACTGGGTTCAGTTTAGTTGTCCCCTCCCCGTCTCTGACCCAGCTCCTTCCACATCTCTGCTTTATCAAGCCAGTTGGCCTTTCATAGAAGCAAGATGGCTTCCACCAGGTTCAGGCTAATGACTGATCCTCCCAACTACCTTAACAGAAAGAGGTGTCCATCTTCCCATCACCCCAACAAAAGGAGTTATCCTGACTGATTGGATGAGCAGGTTCTGGGTCACCCTAAACTAATATTGCCTACAGCCGGAGAGAGTGAAATCCCTATTTGTCACTCATTAGGTCACATGGCCACCTAAAAAATATAATCAACCTTCTTGTAGAAAGAAGGAGTAATTCCTCCAAGGAAAATATGGATTCTGCTGAAGAAGAAGAAGAAGAAGAAGAAGAAGAAGAAGAAGAAGAAGAGGAGGAGGAGGAGGAAGGAGGAGGAGGAGGAGGAGGAGGA
>PVJS01043891.1:0-16883 GCA_004027185.1 Glis glis | reverse complement strand
GAGAGAGAGAGAGAGAGAGAGAGAGAGAGAGAGAGAGAAAGAGCTGAGGCTGGCCACGAACCCGTATCCTCTGGTCTCTGCCTCCCAAAGTACTGGGATTACAAGCGTGTGCCACCATGCCTGGCGAAGTTTCCCTTTTCTGATTAAAAGAAAATGAATAGCTGTGGTTGGCAGTGACTCCTGTCCCCAGTTGTCCTCCACCATGCCACTTTCCTCCTTCTTTCCGGATAAACATGAATATATTCAGAACTACAGTGGTCATATTGAAACCATAGGACCATAATTTATTCTTTCCCTTACTCAAATAGTATTTCATATTTTACTCTTTTCCCCATGATTAAAATGTAGTGCATTTAGAGCATGAGGGCATAGTCTAGAATCCTATTCTACCACTTATTTGCTCTGCAATTTGGGGTGTGATTGAAATTTTTGTGTGTCCTGATTATCA
Source organism: Glis glis (assembly GCA_004027185.1). Classification (NCBI taxonomy): domain Eukaryota; kingdom Metazoa; phylum Chordata; class Mammalia; order Rodentia; family Gliridae; genus Glis; species Glis glis. Next base: position 16,435 of record PVJS01043891.1, on the reverse strand, counting down.
TACTTATAATTGCAAACATTTTTAAAAATCTACCTTGCAAGATGTAATACAAATTAGAGATACATTATATGAATATAGTATATTATTAATGCTTAACACATGGTGATTGTTACTACTACTCCACCATTCTGGGTCCGTTTAGCTTTATTATACAGCTTACATCATGTATCCTTTCATACCACTGCAATGCTCTGAAGTATACCTCAACTGCTTACATTATATGAAATTGCCCTAATGTCCTTTCAGAGACAGTGTCTCAATGCCATTATTCTCAGTGCACCCATCCCTCATCTAAAAGAGGAGAAAATCTGATTTTGAAGTACTGCTGATGTGTAATATATATTCATCGCAAGTAGTTCAGCTTTTTGTACTGAATATTTGGGGGGATTATTTTTGTACACAATTTAACTCATTCTTTTAGGCCATTGTAGATTCACATGTAGCTGAAAGATGTAAAAGAAGGATTATATCTTGTGTTTTTCAGGGAATTAGTCCACTTTTTGTAAGTTGTCAAAATTCATGTATTCATAGTACTCCCTTCTTATCCTTTTGATATCTGCAGGGTCCGTAGGGATATCCTTTTTTTAGTTGTGGTATTTGTAATTTGCATTTTCTCTCTCTTTTTATCTTTGTCAGTTTTGCTAGAGGTTTGTCGTTTTTTTTGATCTTTTACAAAGAATGGCCTCTGTTACATTGATTTTTCTCTGTTACTTTTATACTTTCAATTTCTTTTTTTATATGTTGTATTTCACTTTCATTCAGTTTAATATATTTTTTATTTCCCTTGAGGCTTCCTCTTTGATTCGTAGATTACTTAGAAGTGTGTCGTTGGTTTTCTTAATGTTTGGAGACTTTCCTATTATCTTTCTGTTATGGATTTCTAATTTGATTCCATGTGATAAGAAAACACACTGTGTATTATGTAAATCATTTTAAATATGTTGGTATTTGTTTTATGTCCAAGGGTATGGTCTAACTTGGCATGAGTTTCATAGGCTTTTAAAAAAAAATGTGGTCAGTAGATGATGGTGTGTTGGAATTTTTCTCTGTTCTTGCAGGTTTTCTATTCTATCAGTTGATGAAAGAGAACGGTTAAGGTCTCCATCTATTGCTGTGGATTTAACTATTTCTCCTTTTTGCTTTGTCAGTTTTGCTTCACGTTTTACAGCTTTGTTCTTTGGTGCATATGTGTTTAGTATTACTGTTTTCTTAGTGGCCTGACTCCTTTATCATTATATAAAGTCCTTTTCTGGCTCCTGTATATTTTTTTTGTTCTGATATCTAGTTTCTTTCTTATCAATATAGCTGGTCTTGCTTTCCTTGTAGTGTTTGTAGCATACATCTTTTTAAAAATTTCCTTTACTTTTGACATTCTTGGCTTATTTGAAGTGAATTTCTTAAAGAAAGCATAAATTTAGATCATGTTTTTGAATCAATTCTACCAATTTCTGGTTTTTCCTTGTGTATTCACACCATTTACATAACGCAATCAATGATATGTTAGATCTTTAGTCACTAAGAGCTCCACTTTTGTCATTGGTAGTTTAGGTACATTTAATTATATATATTTTTAGTAGTTGCTCTAGGTATTATATGTAGATAACTTGCCACAGTCTACTGGTACCCTCATTTTACCAGCTTTAGAGAAGCACAGAAATCAGTGTTTTTTTTATTTCCCTTTATCCACTCCCCCATTTATAATATAAATATTTCACATGCATTTGTGACACCACACAACTTTAAAAGAATATAGATCTTTGTAATAAGTTATTTCATTGGCAGTACAGCACATGAATACTCCTTGGCCCTTCCCAAAAGGTTCAGATTAGGGAAATAGAGCAGCTACATAGTCACTCTACATCTGCAGGAGGTAAGAAGGCTGAGATGAATGTTCTCCTTCACTTAGACACAGAAATGATATAGTTTATTAAGACCTCCCACTTAAGACTTTCAAGTTGAATATTACAGACTCATAATTTTATTATTCCAGTTATTAAAATGCAAAATATGTTTTACCAGAATTTATTTTTGAATAGTGCCACCATGGACCCGTTGTAATGCTCTTTCAAAATCTGCATTTAAGTAAAGTTAGAGTTTCTCATCCAAAAGCAAAGACTTTTATTTCTTACATCAATTTTTCTATTATCTTAATAATTGTTTTTTAGGCCAGCTATATTTTGCATCATTTTTTCAAAAAGAAAATGATCAGCATTATGAAAAATCACCCAATATTTATAATAGCTAATAAATTTTTACTATATTGCAGTAAGTTTCTATGTAAATAATTGAACTAATAAAACATTTCCTTTTCATTTGAAAACAGAATGACATTGAAGAACTTGATGGCATTCTTACATCCATATTCAAGCATGAGATATCATATTATGAGTTCCAATCTCATCAAACTGAAATTTACTCTCAAAAAGAATGTGAGTATTTTCCAATTGCATCAATTATTTATTATATCATGTATCACTGTATGTGACTCCAATAAATGTTATAGCTAAGAATATAGCCAGCTGATTAAATGTTTTAGACAACTCTTAACTCCAGGTGAAAGGATACACTTGTAAACTTCTGAAGGTACATTTTGTTTTTGTTTTTTTTAATCACAGGCCCTAAAGACATGTTTAACTTGATATTAGCAACCCTACTTCTTGAATTTATTTTAAAGAAATGTTTGGATAAGTGCATTCATGATGGATATTATTCATCATATCATTGTTTGTAGTTACCCCAAAATAGAAATAACTATCTTCCGAAGATGGGTGATTATGTAAATTTTGCTATTGACATTGATGCAGTCATTAGAAATTAATTTTATTATTAATTTACTTACTGACTGAAGTGATGTTTCGATGTATACTATGTAGCAGTAGATACAGTTTGAATCTGTTTTAAAAAGTGTATACCTAGCTGGGCATGGTGGCACACACCTTTAATCCCAGTACTTGGGAGGCTAAGACAGGAGGATATCAGGTTCAAGGCCAGCCTCAGCAATTTAGCAAGTCCCTATTTCAAAATAAAAAATAAAATATAGTTGGGGGTGTAGCTCAGAGGTAGAATGCCTCTGGGTTCAATCCCTAGTACAAAAAAACCCCACTGTATTCCTAGCATATATGTTTATATAAATTGATAGTCTGAATAGATGTAGTTATGTTTGGGTTATATAATTTCATGGATTACATATATACTTTTTCATCTGTATTTTCTTCAATGATTATATTATCTATATGATACAAAAATATACAAATATCAAGAAAAACTTGATATTTGAATAGGAGCTTCTTATGAAAAATTATATTTCCAAATGTTATAATGAAATGAGTAGTATACTTTAGAAACTCTTTGTTTCTGTGTAGTTTGTTGAAATGCTGTTTATAATTGATTTATATGCCCAGAACATGTGAAACACTAAGATGACATGGTGAATAAGAGAGGAATGGAACTAAGGACTATGAGAACTATCATGTTGGCATGTGAAGGACTGATGGTGGGTTGTTCTCTGGAGGGTTGCTGTATATAAAGCCTACATCAGCTTAGTAGGCTTTAGGGCCGCAATAAGACGAGTCGTAAAGCACAGCTGATTGTGACTTACCAAAATGTGTGAGAAGCAAATAGTGATGAGGGTCCATTATGGGCAAATAGCAATGATACGCTAGTTTTGAATAAATAATCTTGTGACATTAGTAATTTATTTTTATTTCTCATGTACATTTTGACAACATGTAATTTACTTACAAAATTGGATATGAGATTAGGGTAGAAAAGGAACATGGCATGGTTCCTCACTGGAGACACATAATTTAATCAAGGAAGCAAGATACTATATATGTAACAATAGAAACAATATGATGAACTTAGTGAAAGTGATTATATTGACAATAAAATTTTAGAGAAAACATAGTTTATTTTTCAGGATATGGTTTAGAAAGAAGGTGGGATTTTACCTAGATCTTAAATGATGGGTAGGGTCCCAATGAGGAAGGAGAAATGAAAAAAGAATTCTAGGTAGAGGAAACTGTATGCAAACATATGAACATGGAATTATGACATATTTTACATACTTTCTGAGTATTAAATTTGTTTAGGTTTATGAAATTAGAATTGTCGACTAAGAAACAATTGAACGGTTTTAGTGTCTCAATTTTACAAGAATTCTACATAAGCTTAAAAGTGTCATTCAGTGTATTGGTTAGTTTGTAGAGTTTTATTTTATTTTATTTTTTTGCGGCACTGGGGATTGAACCCAGGGGCCTTCTACCTCTGAGCTATGTCCCCAACCCTATTTTTCACTCTTTATTTGCAAACAGGGTCTCACTAAGTTGCGGAGGGCCTCACTAAGTAGCTGAGGCTGGCCGTGAACCCGGATCCTCTGGTCTCAGCCTCCTAAGTACTGGGATTACAAGCGTGCGCCACCATGCCCAGCTGTTTGTAGAATTTTAGAGTTGAAAAGTGCAATAGTTTGAACCTGGAATGTCTCTCAAAGGCCCAGGAGTTAAGAGGCTTAATCTGCAGCTTGGCACTATTGAGAGGAAGTGGAACTTTAAGAGGTAGAGCCTAGAGGGAGGATTTAGATCAGTGGATGCATTCACTTGAAGAGAATTGTAGCCTTTCCTCTTCCTGTCTCTCTTTTGCTCCTGGTGAGAAATCCAAGTGAATAGGATTTCTCCAACATTCCCTCCCATCATAATGTATGGTTTCACCACAGATCCAAAAGCAATGGTATTAACCAAACATGGACTGAAATATGTAACCACTTTGAGCCAAAATAAGTATTTTTCTTTTTAATTGGATTATGCACTGTATTTGATTACAGTAGCCAAAGCTGACTGACACAGAAAAGATGGGATAGTTTTAATCCCTTATTTTTATAGATGAAGATTCTGGATTGTTTAAATCAGACTCCCTGACAATGTGGGTCTGATTTTGTATGGCCAGGGTACATTTTAAGCATCTGCCCTTCTAGCAAGTGTCCAGGTGGAGCTGATGCTGCTGATCCTCAGACCTCCACTGAGTATCGAGGGTTTAGATCGGTGGTTCTCAAACGTGACTGCCTGTTGTAATCACCTGCAGAGCTTTTGAAACATCCCCTGCCTCTGCCATATCCTATACCAATTAATGAACAATCTGGGGTAGGTATCAGCTATTCATAGTTTTTAAAGTTTCCCAGGTGATTTCAGTGGGCAACCAAGTTGAACCCAATTGCTTCAGTGTGTTGCAGACCAGCAAATTAATTCATTCTCATATTGATTTTTGACCCAGAAAAAATATTTGTCTCTCTCTACATAGTTTAGAAAATTGGTAGCCCAGCAAAGTTTTGAGCCATTATTAGAATTTTATGAAAATTCTGTATTTGAAAAAAACTTTCATAAAACACAGTTACATTTTTTAAACAATGGAAAGTTCAATATGATGAGATAATTCATTCAGAAACCTTATTGCTGAATATTATTTGTAGTAGATGCTATTAAACCTGTAACAGAACCAAATGACCTTCATAACATGAAGCTCTAATTCCTACTTAAAATACAAAATAACATAAGGTGAGATACATAATAAAAATATGCAATACAGAAATGAACATAATTCTGCTCATGTTTTGCTTACCTCCTTGACCTTATAGAATGTCTGATATTTAGAACCTTGCACCTGTGTCTCACAATATTCAAGCCGAATTGATGATATGGTTTGAGATGCCTCTATACATAAATTACTTGGAGGAATATGGGAGAAATGCTCTATTGTTGGGAATCCAATCTTACTGGCTTACTTCCCCCTTTTCAGAAAAAATATTACTCAGCACCCCCTTGGGTGCTTCCACCACTCCCTTATTTTTATTTAATGCCCCTCTATTGCAGTTGAGGATACTACTGCCCCCCTGGATCATTTCAGCACCACTTATTCCTGGGGTGGTACAGCTGGTGTTGAGGACCTTGGGAAACTATGCACTAGAGGCTTTCTGAGGCTCTAGTTATTTGGTGAAATGTTTATGTACTAAACATTGTGTGTGTGTGTGTGTGTGTGTGTGTGTGTGTGTGTGTTGCTGGGGACTGAACCCACAGGCATTCTACCTCCAAGCTATGTTGCAGCCCTATTTTATTTTATTTTTTATTTTAGAAACAGGGTCTAAGTTGCCAACAGCCTAATGCTGAGGCTGTCCTCAAACCTGTGATCCTCCTGTGTCAGCCTCCCAAGTACTGGGATTACAGGCATGTACCACCATGCTTGGCTAACATTTATTATTTATTTCTCCATATTTTAGCTGACATAAATTGGAGCCTAGAACATTGTGAGGGGACTGTAGCTATAAAGAATGAACAGAGTATAACCTGAGTATTGATCTACCCTAAGGAGGAGCCATAGAATTACCCACAGATAATTACCACAGATATGGTTCTTTGAAAGTATGGAGTTAAGAGCTATGTTAATCAAAATTGTTTATCTTATTATTGCTCCATCCTCTCTTCTTGTCAAAGTTGTTTTAGAACATTCTGGGTTTAGTTCCCTGTTACTCTGTTTATATAAGTAAAATACTTTCCATGTTATTATGTCTTAGTCATTTTCATGCCTTGTCTAGACAATAAACTTCCCCACTTGATATATGTTTTACTCTAGGCAGGCAAAGATGGGGTAGGTGGAGATAAAAGAAAGTACATACATATGAAACAGAAATCTGCTTTAATGTTTTCTTACTTTGTGATGCTCTATTATTGATTTAAAATAACATTTTCTATGGGCAAGAATTACCATAGGAAAACATCCTACTGAGAATAAAGTTTCTAAATAAATTTTGTATATTAATACAATGTAGAAATTTTATCACAAGAATCATAGAAATAATTTATGAACAATTTTCTAGTGTGTGACTCACTGGGGGCTGTGAAATCAATATAAGGGACTGTAATGGGCAAATTTTACTGATGTATAAGATACTAGAGCAGAAAATACCAGAATGTATTACCTAAAGTAAGAGTAAGTACCCTTTTAAGCAACTTCTGTTAGTTGTAGATTTACATGTAAGCACACAAGGTTGCGACCACCATCAAAATGGTCTGACTGCTGCTGACTTGACAGCGTGGTGAGGCAGGGCAGCATGCTCAGCCCACACAATTGCCTTCACCCCGTATCTCCTGCCTGCTCTGAGTCTCGAACTTTCTTCTGCAGAGCCTCATAAATGTCTCTGCAACAGTTCCATTAATTTTCTTAATTACTCTTCAGAGTTCTTCCAAAGTCTGGGTAATGCAGAGAATCTCCTGTCATGAATTGGATAAAAAGTTTAGCTTTTTTTTTTTTTAAGAGGCTACAGTTGCTGGTTCAATCACCATACGTGACAGTTAGCTAAGGAAAAAGGAAACTAGATTATTTTGCCCAGGTTAACTATCTTCACCAAGAAAGGAGAAATGGCTCATTTAAGTTGGTGCCAATTTCTAGAACATCATGTCAAAGATTATATCCATTTACAGCAAGTAGAAATATTTTAATATGAAGGAAGGCAGCATATGACCATGAGTGACGTGTGAAAGTATTGACTCAGAATGTTATTTCCTCATAAAGAATACGTGCGGAATATGTAGAGATTCAATACATGTGTAGTGGCCACTGTAGCATTAAAATTGGTCTTGGCCTTAAAATATCTTGGGGTTCACAGAAAATAGATCATTTGGATGATTTGTTAACGGAGTGGAGCAAAACTAAAATGTTCATTGGGTTGACTTTTATACATCAAATTATTTACTTTATTTTTAAAATTGTTTGTTACTGGGAACTTTTGGGGCATCCTACCTCTAAGCAATACCCCCAACCCTTTTTATTTTTTTTACCCTGAAATAGGGTCTCACTAAGTTGCTGAGGGTCTTGCTAAGTTGCTGAGGCTGGCCTTGAACCTATGATCCTCCTGTCTCAATCTCCCAAGTACTGGGATTACAGGCATGCACCGCCATGCCTAATTAATTATCAAATAACTTAAACATGCAGAAAAAAAAACAGTAATATAAAAAATATCCTATACTCATTGCTTAACTGTGTCAAATCTTACCTTCTTGCAACACTTGCTTGAAATATTTTTTCAAGAAATAAAATATTACAGTTAGTCAAATTTCTATCTCCCTCTGAATTCCATTCATTTGAAAAGCAAAGTAACTGTTAATTAAATTTCTTGACAATAATTTCCATACAGTTCTTCATCCTTTTACCACATATGTTTGTTTCAATGAGTAATATATACTATTATGCAATTTATAAATTTTAGGTAAATGATGTAATAATTTTTCTTCAACTTACTATTTTTGTCCAATATTAATTTTTTATATTTATATATGTAGGTCTATTTATACATGTATATGTATATCTCTTAAATATTCTATAGCATTATATTGTTCAAGTGCACCACAATGTATTTCTAACAGATTTTAATGTTTTCTAAATTTTTATCATTGCAATTAATGCTAAATTTGTTGCATATGAATTCCTGTACACACGTATAATAATTTATGAGGAGATAAAATTATTTCCAAAACTGTTGTTGGATTTATTTCTTATTATCTTATAGTTTTGTTAAGGTCAAAAAATCTTATTTCAAAGTAATATTTTGAAATTATTTGTGGCTGCTGTCTTCCTTGATACCTACCAGAGAGAGCCACGTATTTTAAAATGTCATAGTTTTACAGACAAAGAGAAATTTTAGCAAATGAGAAATTACTAATCTTATTCTCTGTAAATAAAATTAGGAACATAAAGAGAGAATCGATATTCAGGAGATTTTGCAAAAATTTTTTTCAATGTTTTTTCAAAATATGAATATTGCAAACCATGAAGATATATGGACCTTTTCAATTTGCATTTTAAACTACCTGAGGGGAAAAAATCAGAATTCATGAAGACATCAGTATAAGGGAAAAAAATGGACAACATTATTTCTCATCCTGGCATGAAAAGTAATAGAAGGTCAGAAAAACATGTAGTTATATAAACTTCCTTCAAACTAGTAACAAACACATGACTGCTAAGTAAATGTGTTAAATTGGGGCCAAATTTACACATAACACAGTATCAAAACTTGTAGTGATCAAATAAATTGGAGATTTGGAATATAAATTGACTGTAAAATTATAGATTTTTTTCCACTTCATTTTTTTGTTAACACAACCCACAAGAAAAATTTTTCATGTTTCTTACAGAAGATATTTTTAGCACATTCTCAAGCTAATTTCCTGAATTCATGGTTTGATTTGGATCAAATAATAAAACAAACAGCTACTTGAATCCTTCAAAATGATTTTTTCACTTGAGTAATAAAAATTTCTTCAGAATTGTGCTGTTGTCATACACTTTTATAGTGTTTCCTCAACGAGTCTGTTTTTCCAGATGTGAAGTTTGAAAAGGTATGCTTATATACATTATGATTTTGGTCTGAGGATGAAGAGGGAATCAGATAAGAGGGATGGGAAGGGGGAAAAAGACCATCAAGATTGTTACCATGACCAGAATTTGCCTTTCCCCATACTTGAGTCATTCCCCAGACAAGGAATTACCTCTGGCTTTGGGTCCACAAGGAGCACAGGGAAGAGAGATTCATAAGGCTTAAAGAACCAAAGAAACTTTTGTGGCCTCAGGATGAATGCTAACACTGTGGAGCATGGGCTGTGTGTTTTCCTAAGTCTAGTGTTAAGGGACAAAGATTTACAAATGGTTAGCCCTTCTCCACTGTTCATTCACAATCCCTTCTCATTCAACACATTTCCATTACCATAACAACGCATTCTGTGATGTGAGGGCTTTATACTTATAGACAAAGAAAGTAAGCCTATAAAAATTACATTTTCTTCCAGTTAAGAGAATCTCAACCTAAAAGAAAATTCTATTAAGCATTCTTATTCATTCACTTATTTAACAAAGACAAACTGACTGCCAAACACTCTTTTGGTGCTCCTGAGAAAAGTGGCTGATCTAGAAAAATCTGTCTTCATGGAGCTTTTATTTCAGTGAAGACAGCAAAGTAAACTATTCAGCAACAACAAAGTCAGCAGTTTTATGCAAATACTAATTTGAGTTATGAAAAAAAAACTAAAATTGAGTGAGGATGGAGAGTTAGGAGCTGATGGGAATCATGCAAGGAGTTGAAACATGATTCCTTATCACCTAATTTATATTTTTTTAAAAAATTATTCTTGCTATTACATGCAGAGTAGATTACAGGAGTGTGAAAATGGAAGTGGGGACACTGGAGAGAAGGCCATTCTAATAATGTCAGGGAGGCGCCATGGTGGCTGTCACCTGGGTGGCAGCAGTGGAGGTGGTAAGACCTGTGGTGTGAAAAATCTCCCTTCTCCATCATGGTTACATATTTTAGAATATCTTCTCTACAGGGGTAATGAGAAAGGCTACAATGGAAGTGAAAAGTGAAAGTTGTATGCTAAGAATATATTAATTTCTTTTTAGAGAAATATACAATGTTATTTCTCTCATACGCTCACTTGAACTCAGTAGATATTTGAAAGTAAAGATAGTAAAGAATTTGCTGACAGTTTGCTGGTGAAGGACAGCGAAGGCACCACAAAGACTCTGGCATAAGTAACCTAGTCAATGTTGACAAAAATAAATGAGTAAGTGTTATGCTATTAACTAAAATGTAGGGCATTTTTGTCAGTGTGATAACACAGGTTTGAGGTTGTGATCAAAAGTTCTCGAGGACGTGTACATTTAAAGGTAACTAAGTGACGGTGTTAACTATGAGTCAAAAGCCCAGGTAGGAGGTTGTATGTGATATTTAGAGCTGTGGCCCAGATGAGATCATTTCACAGAGAACATAGATCAGATAATATGTGGATCCTGGGCATTGTAATATTTAGAGCTCTGGAAGCGAAGTTTCCATGAAAGAGACTGAGAAGGAGTAGCCACTGAAGTAGGACAGAAGTGTCTTGAAAGCCAAGTGAAAATAATTTCTGAGAGAAGAAAGTGATCTACCATGTCACACCCTACTCTGGAGAGAATGAGTGGAAAAAAACCCACAAAATGTGGTTTATGGCACCATCCAAAAGTGTCCCCCACTGGATCCAGTACCCCCAGTTCTTGTACCAAGAATGTCATGTAGACCTTTTGGTATCTTCTGAAACATTTTACCAATACATAGTGTCTATAGAGCAAATACTGGGAAGTTAAAGAATTGGAGTTCTGATTAACTACACCCCCAAACCTAAAAGGACCACAAAATATCAAAAGTAGATGGGCTTGCTGATTCACACTGATTCAGACAATGCAAGATGTAACTGGGGAGGGGGGGGAAGCACTATCCAGAGGAAACACCCTTCCACCGTTTTAAACATCTCTGGAGCTGGTAAGTAAGCTCAGGTAAAGAAGACTGAGATATTGTGAAATGTGTGATAAGAAGCTGAAAGGTCACATTATAAACAGGTTCATGTCAAATACAAGGGATAGAATGGTAAATGAGTCCAAGTCATGTAACAGATGAGGCTGAGACTCCAAAGCGTGTGAGGTCAGCAGGGTCAACCAGCACATGAAATAAAGAACCTGTGAGGCTCAAGGACTGAGCGCTGCTATGCTGTGTGCAGCTACTTTCATGCTGTTACGACCTGGCTGAGAATCAGTTTCTGACTTCAGTCATCCTGGCGGCTGGAAAGGTGAGATGCAACAGCGAGAGCTACATTCTTACAGGAGAAATTTTTTTACAATAATGGGAATCTGAGAAATAAGCATGACCTTGATTCATGACATCTGATTGACTGGAAGAAACTATATCCTTCATGATTGTTTTCTACAAAATCCAAATAGAAGTTACTTATGTAAGAATGCAATATGTGATGTTTGGATGAAATATTGTTTCTAACAATACTGTATTTGTCAAAGTTGCCATAAGATTGTTTTTCTCTAACAAATGAATTAATATAAATGTCTTCTAATATGCCATTTTCAATTCTTTTATAGTCTTTCCCATTGAGAAGATATTTTTAAATACGTACGTCATCACAAAAAATAAAAATAAATTTTAAAATACCAAACAAAAAGGCTCTGGGTTTCATACTCAGCACCATAAAAAGTAAAAATGAACAAAAATATGTAGACAATGAAAGAGGGGAGAAATTCTTCCAGAAGCTATGAATAGAGTGGAAAGTCTACCCTGGACATACAATGTATATTTTTGCTATTTCATATCATTATGATGTGAACCTCAATTTTTTTGGCAAGTCACTTTGTTTAATTATTAGAACCAAGCATATTTTTCTCATATTTAATACTGTGGTTCTCAAACCTTAGCAAGCATCAAAATTACCTGGAGGGTTTGTTAAAATTTAGGTTGCTGGACTTCACCTGCAGGTTGCTAGTACAAGAGGTTTGGGATGGACAAAAGAATTTACATTTCTTCAAACTCTTAAATGATGCTGATTCTACTCATCTGTGAATGGCCACTGAGGACCACCAAGCAAACACAATGTAGATGGCACCATCATTATGTACATAAATAAAACTGGCATGAGTAGTATTAAAGGCAAAGTAGTCAATTGTATTTTATTCCATCAATCTGTCTCCTAGGATTAAAAGCATGAGTATAGAAAAATAGTTTTAAAGTGACTATCTAAAAAAACTGTATTTTTCATGTGCCTTTATTAAAAACAATTTCAGTATCCTAGGATTAAAATCATGAGTGCGGAAGGAAGTAGTTTAAAATGACTGTCTAAAAAAAACTGTATTTTGGGGGTACCGTAATTAAAAAATAATCTCATGAATCCTTACAAAAAGCTTAGTGTGCTCGTCTCCATACTAGCTACCCTTTTAGATACTGTGGGAAAGTGGACAAATGTGAGATCAATAGGTCACAGCTCTTACTCTCAGAGGCCACACAAGCCAAAGAAGGACACAGAAAAATTTACAAAATTAAGCGCTGTTAATATAGTGTGTGCTGTACCAATTGTAGCTAACACTTGCCTTTTGCTTACTCTGTGTCAAACACAAGCTGAAGGACTTTACATATGTTAACTTGTTTAATTCCTCACAACAGTCTGAGGTAGGTGCTATTTTAACCTTCATTTTAGATGAAGCCCTGGGAAGATGCATACCTTGCCCAGGTGGCAAATGATATCCAGGCAGATGAGCTCCAGTGGCCACAAGGATGGCCGCTGCACCCCTGTGCCCCTCTACACTGGGGTGGGGGCTGTGGGGAAACCTGGGGAACACAAGAGAGAGAGGGGATGTCAGACAGACACAGGGGACATAATCTCAAATCGAGAGCAAAAGTTATAACAAGTTTTTCTGCTAAATTATATAAAGCAGGATTTTAATGAATTATTTATAGTTATTTATAAAATAACTCCAAATATTATTTTTGGTGTTATTGGGATTTTTCTTGTAATCCAAAAAATAGTGACTTGTGTTTCATACTGCATGGTTGCCTTCAAATCACCCACTTCATTTTTATGACCTTTAGGAAGAAGTCCTGTTTGGTTCACAGGTTTGCCTTCTAGTGCCTAGAAGAATTTCCAGCACTCAGTACAAATTTACTATATTAATCAATTAGTAAGTGGTAACCAAGTTATTCATACACTAAGTTAAAATCCTGGTCATCGATAGTTATAGACTAGAAATATTTAAGCTCCACAAATAAAAGATTCTTCTTTGTTGGAATAAGGCAGATATTTAGATCGCTATGCTTTTATCTCTTATTTTATTTTTCACCTCTTCTCCATGGCATCTGCCAGTAGCAGAATGAAGTACTGGCATGTGTGCCTTCTGAATATGCTGCACCGAACTGTCTGTGCTCAAGTAACCAAGGCACATATGTCCCTCCTCACTGGGCCAACACAAAGATTGTAGGTTTCTCAGGGTCAACAGTAATAATCATCCATAATTATATGATAGGATTAGGAAAAGAAACATAAATAGTATCTATTAGTAACTAATAATCGGAAGTAGACTCTCTAATATCCATTCATTTTAATAAGAAAATTGCATGCTTGGGTTAGCCTCAATTAGTCATACACACACACACACACACACACACAAACACAATGGAAATGGACTTTTTTATTAATGTCTTATGTAAGTTAATACTTAAGGAACTCACTTTTACTTTTGCAGTTGTACGGTAGTGATCCTCAAACCTCAATTTCTACCCTTTGAAAGTTCTGACAGGCCCAGATAATATATGGACCTTCTTACTAATCCATCCCTAAGAGCCCTCCCTTCACTCCCTTAAAGGATTCATTTGCTTTCTGGATTCTGCCATTACTAAATTGGTATAAAAAATCTGCAGGCTTAAAGACTTGTACTGCATTATTCTGAGAAGGAAAGAGACTCAAAAGTTGTAGACAAATTTGTTTTTATGACTTGTTCCTATAGTTCGTGGTTTACCCAAGCCACTAGAGTCGCCCTCCTTGCCGTCTTGGTGAAGATTTCCCAGAGAACTAGAACTGGTAGGATGTGCATGTATATGTGAATAGATAGATACTATATAGGACAAATATCTTGTGTAAAATATCTATGTAGCTGGGCATGGTGGCTCACGCTTGTAATCCCAATACTTGGGAGGCTGAGACCAGAGGATCTGGGTTCGTGGCCAGCCTCAGCTACTTAGTGAGGCCCTCCACAACTTAGTGCGACCCTGTTTCAAAATAAAGAGTGAAAAAAATAGGACTGGGGGTATAGCTCAGAGGTAGAAGGCCCCTGGGTTCAATCCGCAGGACCACAAAGAAATTAAAAATAAAATATGTATGCATGCAAAATATTTAAAATATATATGTATATGTGTATACATAATATATGTTTAAGAAAAGAAAATATATATGTTTACTAGATATTAATGTATACATATGTATATAAGATAAATATTAGCAAGTTTGAGGTCTGCAGGGCAGGATGGCACTAAGATGTTTTCCTAATCATTCTCATATTCCATTTTCATTTTGTCCCTACAGATAGTGCTCCCCAAAGGCATCTTAAGTTCTAACCAGTCCCTTATTGTCGCCAAGGACTGCACAGATTTTCCTCCTAGCCTTGTTCATTTTTATTATCAAAATCATTTAATATATAAAGGAATAAATCAGGTACTTTGGACACCAGGATGTCTTAAAAATTAAAACTGAGTATTCCTTACTTGATAGTTGATTTATTGTGTGGTGGCCCACATTCCTTGGATTTCCATGTGAAAGCCATATAAAGGCCAATGAATAGCAATCTATCTGTACGGTATGACCCTATAGTAGAAATTCCACCATCCCAACCCAACCCATCTGGTTTGCATAATTTTATTGTTCCTGGTTTTCCTGGCTCTTTCTAAGTTATTGGCTCCTTTGTTGTTGAGACACAGTAGAGACAACTTTGGAATTTTCAAAAGGAATCTTTAAAATAAACACAAAAGAAAAGAATATAAGCTATATGGACAGCTCCTAGAGATTTATTATTTAAGCAAAGTTTTGGTACAGTTTGGATGGACTAGTTAAACATGAAGCAGTCCAACACTGCTTATGCTGTCTGGATTTGATAATGGAAAGCGGTAATTAACAAAATATTAAAAATGTAGTGATATTTAATTTTAATTGATACCAATCCCAAGAACTGCTAATAAGAACTTGAGGTTACCCTTCACTTCTTAGAATTACCCCTAGACATGGACTCATCACTGTGGCTTCATACCCTGCTTAAGTCTTGTTCTGTGTATTGCCTTACTTGTGGTTCAGTGGTAGAGCACTTGGCTAGCATGCATGAGGCCCTGGCTTTGATCCCTAGCAACACAAAAATACAAAAGAAAAAAAAAGCCCTTTCATGCATTCCCAAAAGGCTCCCTTTTTGGAATCAGATTGCATGTACCAACCTGCCAGTTACATGTTCTGCTTTTCTGCTTTTATTCATTTTGGCACAAGGTACCTAAAATCCCCACCTCCCTACCTATATTTGTTAGCTGTCATGTTTTCTACCCTTTCTCTTTCTTCTCCTTTTCTTCCTTCTATTAGTACTGCTGCTAGTTTTAGGGTGGATTCTACCCTTTAGAGTATTCAGAAAGAAATGAAGCCCTTCTGGATTTGAGGCTGCATGCTCCATTCATTTCTCATACTTCATGTCAACTCATCACTCAAGTGCTTGGCATGCCACATCAACCTTGCAGAACTTTATTCTTACACTTTTACAGAACTTTTAAATCTTAAACATACTGTTACAACAAAATACACAATTTTTTTTTTTGCCCATGTAATTTTTATTTTTATTTTATTTTTTTTTTATATTTATTTTTATTTTTTTTTATGTTTTTATTGGTGCATTGTAGTCTCACTTCACAATGAGTATCAGTTTGGTGTTAACATACATGCACACAGCTCTTGGTGTCCCTCCCCCCCGCCTCCCCCCCACATGTAGCACTGAGAATGATGTTGGTATAATCTCACATATACACATTGTTTATGACAGTAATTCCATGGATTCACTACTT
>PVJS01043890.1:0-16885 GCA_004027185.1 Glis glis | reverse complement strand
TCACTCACTCACTCACTCATTCACTCATTCACTCACTCACTCACTCACTCACTCACTCAATCATTCATTTAAACAGGTAACTATTTGGACATCTTCCACATGCCAGTCGTTGTTGTGGGCACTGGGACACAGAGGAGAACAAAATGGGCAAAACTCCTCACCCTCAGGAAGCTTTCCCTCCACAGTGAACTTTGAGCTGAAGAGGTGGGAAGAATAGAGGACAGGGAGAGTGTGGTACCGAGGAACAAGATCAGACTGTGCAGGGAGGAAGATCGTGCATGTCATGCCCACTCCACAATGCCAGGTGCGGCCTCAGGCGATTTGATTCTTCTCACCTTATTCCTCTAGAGGAAAGGCTAATAATTCTTTCTGCATTGGGCTTGTTGGAAAAGTTAAAGATAATACATTTTTAAAAATCTTTTTAGTGTAGAGCTTACAACATAGTAAGTAATATAATTGATGGAAGTAGTGGTTATTAGTATTGTCATAGTAGTGATATCTTAGTGGTGATAATCGATGGGCAATCAAATCCAGATTCTCCCCCTGGACAGCAGCTGCGGATCATCCTGGGTGCCCTGAGATGGAGGGAGGGTCTTAGAGTTGGAAATGTTATTTTATTTCTTGTGGTTTTCTCCTCCCCACTAGGTAAAACTTATTCTCTAAACATCACTGAGGAAGTCCAGTATTAGTGAAAGCAGGACAGATCTCATGACCTACATGAAGAAAAAAAGACTTAGAAGAAATGAAGACCTTAATAACCTATGTGGGAAATGGACGTTGAAATGAGATTCATCTGAGATGGTAAAGCCCCGCTTAGTTATGTTTCTACATGTTTCCAGTGGGGATGGGTTTTATGGGAGAGAGAATGGATCAGGAGGTTGGCACAGGTCAGTTCCAAGAGGCCAACTCTGAGATGGAGATATGCATGCAGGAGGATGGCAGGATATGCTCCTGGGATCAACATCTGTAGGAGGCAAAGGAAGCAGGATTGAGCAGAAGGAATTGAACTGCGATGCACTGGAACAAACCTCAGCCAGACGTGCAGAGCTCTGCCGCTGGGGTGGCCCTTTCGGTTTGAATAGAATTGGAAAGAGGGGATGAGGACTTTAATCTCATCCCCTGTGATTGGACAGTCAATGCATGCAGGCGGTTCTTGAGAAGGACAGTGACCTTGAGTGAGATGCTTCTCCTCAGAGGAGGTCGAGCCCCTTTGAGGGACTCAGCTAGAGCTCCCTGGGGCTGAGAGACGAGTGCTCCAGTCCTGGAGGGGAGATATGAGCAGCACATGAGTGGCAGGGGTGAGGCCACCTTCAAGGCAAACCCATCCACAAAAGAGCCCTGCAGACAGAGGAGAGAGTGGTGCTTTTTAATCTTCTCTTCATTGTGGCACATTGAAAATAATAACACCAGACAGCGTGGAGGCCAAGAGGACCAGGGTTTTAGCAAGCCATTCATATAACTCGAGTTACCTGAGGTGGGGGGATCGGTTCTTAAAGGGAAGGTTTTGGTGGATGCAAAGACAGAGAACTCATTTGGGAAAGGCACACGGTCACTGGCCTATAAGATGTAATTGTAATTCCTTCTGTCACGTTTGTGTAAGCTCGCTCTTCGGCTAGGCTCCAATTCATAACATCTTTACTTTGAACTGCCTCCCCATCGACCCAGATCCATCAACAACAAAGGATTTGAAGTTCCCTCGGTCCAGAGACACGAATATAGTTTATTGGGGGATGCCTATTATCTTTCAACTAGAATTCAGCTTCTGATTATCTAACCTGATTAGGTGTTCCTAAAATGCATTATTGATTCCTCTTCTCTTTCCTTTTTCTACCCAACCAGGAAGAGAGAAATAATATTGTGCAGCTTCCACCTACATTGCTTGTTACGATGTGATGAAAGTTGCACAGCTGTGCTCTGTTCATGGTTATGATCTGACTGCTGCCGTCCATCAAGGACTTGTGAGCTGACGCCTGCTGACACTTCTGCTATCAAGCAACATGTCTGACATCACAAACGGGGACTGCATTTGTATTTCGTTTGGCCATCATAGTGTTAGTTCATAAAGCACACACACACATACACAAACACACACACATACACACACACACACACACACAGTTATTGATGTTGGATAGTCTCACTTTCTATAAAAGCCTGAGAATATACATATATGTATATATGTGTGTGTGTGTACATACATTAGTACCGGGATTGAACCCAGGGGTATTCTACCTCTGAGCAATGCCCCCAGCTCTTTTTATTTTTTATTTTGAAACAGCATCTCCCTAAGTCACCAAGTTGCTGATGCTGGCCTCAAATCTGAGATCCTCCTGTCTCAGTCTCCCAAGTACATAAAGTATACATTTTTAATGTTAAATTCATTTTTAGCATAAAGATTGAGAGATTTCCAAAAAGATGAAGGAAACAGGTGGGCCCTGGTTTGTTCCCACCTGGTGACAGCTGGTTCAGGCTGTTTCGTCTGTACCTTCCTCAGACGGGGTATAGACTCTGGATTGCCTCAGTACCCCCCATGTCATACTGTCTCACAACTCGATGGCTTCAATCATTTATGTTACCCACTGACCCTTACAGGCATATGAGTTTGACATTTGATTTGTATAAATTTGGGGTGGCCTCATGAGACTTCTAATAAGGCATGAAGGAAAATGGTCAAAATTAATCTTGGGGACAAAATAGGTATTGTAATTGACTGATATGACTTTTACTCATCAGCAAGTGGAGCATGGCCAAGGTCATGAGAACCTATAGTCGGTGCTCATCAGGGAAGAAGACAGCCAAGCAGAGCTGTGGAAGGAAAAGAGCTGTGGGAAGGGTGTGTGGGGCCCTCCAAGGAAAGCCAGACTCATGGCAAAAGCAGCTAAATATGAGGCAGCTGAAAAATAAGGGTCAGCTCAGCAGATGAGTCAGAGGATGAGTCCAGGAGAGCAGAGTAGCAGGGAGTGGAATTGGAAAGATACATGCTTGCTTCTGGTGGCCAGGGTCCCCCAATATTGATCTTGGCTCCCTTGTGTTTCAGACTCTGTGGTTTCTAAGAGGACATGGACTCTGACTTCACAAGGAACTCATATAACTGAATATAACTGACAAACAGAAAAGCACTTGTTTGTTCCATGTAGTCCAGAATACTAATATGCTAACTGTTAATGACCAAAGTACTGCACTATTATGTAGACAGTCTAAGCACAGGAACAATTAGAATTTAAAATCAGGTAGCATGTGTTGTTGGGTAGCCATTCTCGACCGGCTACAGGGGAGGGTGGATCCAATCAGCCCGCTCCCAGTAGATACTATGTGGTATCTTGAATGCTATAGGAAACTCTCTGCTCATTTTCTCCTTCTGCACAGCTGTATGCCTGTCAAGAGCGTGAGGAGTGTTAAGTCATGTATTAGGAAGGAATCTGTAAAGTTATTGATGTTGTATAGTCTCGCTTTCTACAAAAGCCTACAAATGCCTCAGGGATTATTATCCGTGAAGGAGTGGGTCCTCCGTATTTGTTCTGTGACAGTACTGCTGATAGGCTTGTCTTTTATATTAGATTTCTGAATGCTCCTTGTAGAACAGTGCTTGCCTTGATCAGACTCTGTCCCCAGCTCCCTCTCGCTCCCCTTCCCTCTGCTCCCCTCTCTTGCCCTCCCCACCACCTCCTCCTGTGGGCATTCACCTTCTTGTCCTTTTTCACTCCATCCATTACTCCTCTCCCTATTTCCTGTCCCTTTCTCTGACCGATGGCTGGTTTTTGCTTGCTGGATTTCAGGGTCCTGTCCCATCCTGAGGCTCCCTTTCTCTGTTTTTATTCGTTTGGTGAGAAAGGTAGCCCCTAAGTCTCCTAGGATTTAGAGCTGCAGAGACTGGAGTTCTCGCCTCATTGTAAGAACAGCTGACCCTAATCCTCACCTCTTTGGGGCATAGGGTTTTCCTATGCTTTGGGTGGCCTGTGGCTGGATATTTGGAGCATTAGGTTGCAGCTACCAAATTAATTACATTTGGTCTCTTGATTCTCAGTTAGAGAGTGGGCAAGCCACAGTGCCCTGCCAGTAGGGGAAGCCATGAAATCAGGAAGAGGCCAAGGTATGAGCATGGGAAGGATGGCTCCACCTAGCTGAAGCAACGAGACATGCACTTGTAGGAGAATATACAAATTGGTCAAAAGTAGCTTGAGAAAGACCACGCAGAACTGTGAAACTAAGATAGAAAACAAGACTCTATACTGAAAGAGAAAAAAACATTTTGCTTTGAAGATATTTTTTTGCCTTCTTAGCAAAAGCAGCTCACATGCTCCTTCCAAGTGTGAGCTACAAGTGGCCTTAATGAGAGTTGATGGGAACAGCTTCTAACTCGCAGAGCATACGTGCAGCTCGACTGAGCCCAAGCCTTAGCTGCCTGGGTGTTCAATGAGGTTGTATTGATACTAATTCCCAAATCTCATTGGTTCCACACCCACCTTCACTGTACAAAGTCTTCCCTCAACCCTATCCCTAAATGCAGAGTGGAGTCCCCAAGTCTGATGTAGGTCCAGGACCACAGATAGCCTAGGCAATGGGTTACCACTGCCCCATACATACCTGTAAGCAATGTATTTGCAAGCCGTTATCTTAGGGATCTGGGAGTTGGGCCAGTGTTGATAAGGAGGCAGATCCGGGGCTTCCTTCTGTCCTGGCCTCGGTTGTGCCCAGTCCTCTGTGTGGTAAGGAGGAATCAGCTTCTGTCTTGTATGATGTGATTATGCTTTTGTATGTGGGGGTGCTCACAAAGTGAAGTTTCTCAGATGCAAGAATCTTTGAGGGTTTTGTAAAGCTACTTGCTCAACTCATGCGCCAGGCAACTCAGCGCTGCCAAGCAGGGGCCCTGCTGCTTCGGCTCAGCCAGACTCCTTGACATGGGAGAAATCCCCTCTGACTAGCCTGCATGGACTGGCCCGTGTTTTTTCATAGAAGACCCTCAGCCTTTGCAAAATCAGTGGGTACAAACGTAAACTTGGAGACATAGCCCAGATACAGTCCCAGACATTGCCAGGACTTATCTTAGAGGATAAGAACAAAAGGGCCAGCGACCTTCATATTTAACAGTCCTGACCAACTTGAGACCCTTTCAGAAGATTCACCCTCAAAATGTCAATCTGATTACCTCTGTCCCTTTATCTCTGCTTTCACTCAAGTGCCAGAGTTCCAGATAAGGTTTTAAAATCTGGTATCCCAACTTGTCTTATGACTACTTTATCAACTGGCTAGCGTGAGGTAATATCCACAGGGAAGAAAGTGGAGCCACAGTGTTTTAACCTCTTATTTACTCTGTATGGGTTAGAGATTTGCATGGAAACCAGTCACCCTTTGTAATATTTTTTTGATAGATAAGTGCATTCAAATTTCCTAACTTGTAAATGAATTAAGCACTTGCTAAGAAAACTTTTTTCATTTTTTATTGTAAATTGACAGTTTATAATTGTTTGTATTTATGGGCTACAAAGTGATTTTATGATTTATGAATATAATGTGCAATAATTAAACTAATTAACATATCCTTTATCTCAAATGCTTATGTGTATTATATATTTTTTAAATTAAATTTTTTGTGGTACTGGGCATTGCGCCCAGGGGTATTCTACCTCTGGGCTCCACACTCAGCCCTATTTTATTTTTTATTTTGAAACAAGATCTCTCCAAGTTGCTGAAGTCCTCACCAAGTTGCTGAGGCTAGCCTTGAACCTGTGCTCCTCCTGTCTCAGTCTCCCAAGTACTGAGATTACAGGCATGTGCTACCACACCCAGCTCAAATGTTTATCATTTATTGTAATAAGAACACTTACACTTGAAATTTACTCTCAGCAATTCTGAAATGTACAATACACTAACATTAACTATATTAACCACCTAAGCAACAAATCTCAAAACAAAACAACACTTGTTCCTCCTTTGTGAGACTATATCCTTTGACCATCTTTTCCCAGTTCCTCCCACCCTCTAGCTCTAAAGCTACCATTCTACTTTCTGCTTCTATAGGTTGATTGCTTTAGATTCTACAAATAAGCAAAAACATGCAGTATTTGCCTTTCTGTGCCCAGCTTATTTTGCTTAGCATAGTTGTCCCCAATTTTATCTCTGTTGTCACAATGACAGAATTTCCTTTTTTTAAAGGATGAATAGTATTCCATTGCATATATGTAGTACATTTTCTTTACCCATTCATCTGTTGATGGACACAGGTTGATTCCAGAACTTGGCTATTGTGAATAGTGCTACAATAAACATCTCTTCTACAAACTGATTTTAAATATTTTGGATAAATACACAGAAATGGAATTTGTGAGTCATATGATAATTCTGGTGTTTTTCTTTTTTTGGTTTTTCATAATGGCTACACTAACTTGCATTCCCACCAACAATGTATAAGAGTTCCCTTTTCTACACATCCTCACCAACACTTATCATCTTTTGTCTTTTTGATAGTAGTCGTTCTAAGAGGTGTGAGATGATATCTTGTATTGGTTTTTGCATTTACCTAATGATTAGTGATGTTGAACATTTTTTTCCTTTATCTGGCCATTTGTTTATCTTTTTTTGAGAAATGTCTGTCTAGATTTCTGGCTCTTTTGTGTGTGTGTGTGTGTGTGTGTGTGTGTGTGTGTGTGTGTATGGGGTGTGTGTGCAGGAATTGAACTTAGGGCTTCATGCATACTAGGTAAATGCTATACCACGGAACAACACTCCTATTTTCCCCTGGTTCATTTTTTTAAATGGACATATTTTTGATTTCTTGCTCTTGAGTTGTTTGAGTTCCTTATATATTTGGTTACTAACCCCTTAATGGTTTGCAAAAATTTTCTCTCAGACTATAGGTTTCCCTTCACACTGTTAATTGTTTTCTTTGCTATGCAAAAGCTTTTTAGTTTGATATCATTCTGTTTGTCTATTTTTGCTTTTGTGGCCTATAATTTTGGGGTCAGATCCAAAAAGTCACTGCCCAGACTAATGTTAGGTAGTGTGTTACCCATGTTTTTTTCTATTAATTTTAAAGTTTCTGGTCACACATTTAAGTCTTTAATCTATTTTGAGTTGGCTTTTGTATATGGTATGAGATAAGGGTACAGTTTTATTCTTTAGCATGTGGATATCCAACATTTTCAACACCTTTTATTGAAGAGACAATACTTTTCTCATTGTATATTATTGGCATACTCATAAAAAGTCAATTGGCTGTACATGTATGGGTTCATTTCTGGGGTCTTTATACTGTTCTATTCACCAATGTGTCAATTTTTTTCTAATACCATGCTGTTTCAGTTACTATAGCTTTGTAATATAGTTCATTTGACTCATGACTCCTTTGGCGTCTTGGATTTTTCTTTTTGTGTGTGGCTCCATGTGAATTTTAGAATTTTTCTTTTTCTTTTCTTTTTTTTTGTGGTACCGGGGATTGAACCCAGGGGCGTTCTACCTCCGAGCTACACCCCCGGCCCTATTTTTTATACTTTATTTTGAAACTGGGTCTCATGAAGTTGCAGAAGGCCTCACTAAGTAGCTGAGGCTGGCCGCGAACCCGGATCCTCCGGTGTCCTCCTCCCAAGTACTGGGATTACAAGCGTGTGCCACCACGCCCGGCCTAGAAGTTTTCTTTTTCTAAAAAAAGACATGGAATTCTGATAGAAATTACATTGACTTGGTAGATTACTTTGGATATTTTACTTTGGATATTAAAATATTAAAATATGGATATTTTAACAATATTCTTTCTTCCAATCATGAACACAGGATATTTTTACACTTATTTCTGTCTTCTTTAATTTCTTTCAACAATGTCTTATAGTTTTTAGTCTTCACCTGCTTGGTTAAATTTATTACTAAATATTTTATTTTATTGTAGCCATTTTAAATGGAATTGTTTTCTTGATTTTTTTTTCAGGTAGCTCATTGTTAGCGTATAGAAATGCTGCTGATTTTGTGTGTTGATTTTGTATCCTGCAACTTTACTATATCCATATATTAGTTCTAGAAGTCTTTTTTTTCAGAGACAAAGAGGTTTATTCAGGAAAGTGGGGGAATACACATTCAAGATAGAACGCAGGCCATCTCAAGAGGGAGAGAGAGATTTTGGGGTCTCACAGTTCTTCTTTTATAGGAGACCCCGTGATGGGGTAGGTAGGGGCACACAGCAGGGATGGAGGTCTGGACTTACTCAGAATCCTCAGGTTCCCAGCATCATGGGTGGTGGCTGGGTGGCACCTGAGCTTGACCTTCCTTATGGATCCTTTGTTTACTAAGTATCTCAGGAATCTCAGGTGGGGAGAGGGACCATTATGATTAAGGGTATGGGCCTATCGAGGCTTCTGCCCAAGACAGAACAGAACCCTGTAGGGTGAAGTTAAGGATTATGAAGTTTCTAGTTTTTAAAACTATAGTTCCTGCTTTCTTTCCAGTTTGTCTCCTTTTTTACCTATTATTTTTTATTTTTCATATCCTACCTCATTTCCCCCTCTGAGACTTGGATCCCTTAATCTTAAGGGTTGATGAAGGGCAAAAGTCCATCTTCTATAGCTTCTTCAATGCTGACAAGGGACGAAGGTCCTTCCTAGCCAGGGATCAGAAGTCTCATTCTAACTGATCTAAAGGAGACAAAAAAACTGGCCTCAGTTACAGAGCTGGGTCTAGAAGTTTTTTGGTGGGATATTTAAGGTTTTTATATACAAGATCATAACGTCAGCAAACAGTGATAATATCACTTCTTCCTTGCCTGTTTGGATGCCATTTATTTTTTTCTTACACTTAATTGCTCTGTCCTACCCCACTCCCTCCTCCTCCCCTTATATAACATTAACATTGATATTGATAACTTAAACTTCATATAGCTTATTATATGAACCTAGGATTGTTTGAACTATTTCCATCATCATAGTATTCTTTTTAAATTTTTTTTTTCTGTACTTGGGATAAAACCCGGGGTGCTTTACCACTAAGCTATATCCCAGCCCTTTTTATTTCTTATTTTGAGATAGGGTCTCACTAAGTTGTCCAGGCTGGCCTCAAACTTGTGATCTTCCTGTCTCAGCCTCCTCAGTTGCTGGGATTACAGGCATGCACAATCATGCCCAGCAGGTATAGTATTCTTGATTGGCAGGTTTTTTTTTTTCTTTCAGTGTTTTGAACATATTATCCCGTTCTCTTCTGGCTTGTAAGGTTTCTTTTGAGAAATTTGCTTTAATGGGCATTCACTCATATGTGGCTTGATGCTTTTTTTATTGTTGTTTTAATGATTCTCCTTTTGTCTTGTTATTTTGACATTTTGATTGTAATTTGCCTTGATTAAAGTCTGTTTCGGTTGAATTTAGTTGGAGTCTTTTGAGCTTCTTGACTCTAGATGCCATATGTCTTTGAATATTTGGGAAGTTTTCAGCTATTATTTTGTGAAATGGATTTTCAATGCCTTTCCCCTTTTCTTCACTTCCTAGAATTCCCATAATGAGATTATTTGTTCACTTAATAGTATTCCATAAGTCTTACAGACTTTTTTAGTTTCCTTCCTCCCTCCCTCCCTCTCTTGTATCTGACAAGGCTAATTCAAGAGATCTGTTCTCAAGTTCAGAAATTTTTTCTTCTGCTTGTCTAATCTTTTTGTGGAAACTTTTTTCAATTATATTTTTCATTTCATTAATTGATTGAAGATTTAGTTCCAAGATTTCTGATTGGTTATTTTTTATAATTTTAATCTCTTTGTTGAATTTCTCATCTACATCCTGATTTGTTTTTCTCATTTATTTGTATTTATTTATCTATATTATCTTACATCTCACTGGGTTTTCATGGGATCATTATTTTAAATTCTTTTTCAGTCATTTCATAGATTCCTTTCTAATTGAGATCCATTTCTAGAGAATTACTATTCTACCTTGGAAGTATCATGTTTTCTTTCATGCTTCTTCCGTCCTTACGTTGATGTCTGTGCATCTGGTGTAACATTCATTCCTTCTGATTTTATGAAGTAGCTGTTATAGGAAAATATTTTTTAATTTAGATGAGACACAGGGTGTCCATTGGATGTGTGCTTTGGATTTAGTGATATAGGAGCTCAAAAACATAATCTCTGTGATTTCTGCATCTTTGATTGATGCAGTGTCCATGAGCGCCTCCATAGTGTAGACTGTAGCAGCTCATGAAGGAAGTTTATGTCTTTGCAGTTGATTTAGGCTTCCAAAGGTGCGCGTCTTCAGGCTCCACAGAGACAAACCATGATGACACTGGGGCTTGTGGTGGCTGCTACCACAGACTCAGTAGTGTGTGATGTGAAGAGGACTGTCCTCAGATCCCTATGGGAAAACACAAGTGATGCCAAGGGTTGTGGCACCGGGACTCACAGTTCTGGAGCCATGAGATAGAATGGGGCCTTTCTCAAGCCCTACAGGATGAGTACAGGGGGTGCTGAGGTGTGCGGCACTGGTAACCACGGACTTGAGGTTTGAGTTTGGAAACACAAAGGGGACTTTCCCTATATCCTTTTGGGCGGTTGCAGTTGGTGCTAGGGGTTGTAGTGCTGTTAGCTGCTTTTGTGGAGTTGTGAGACTCAGAATATACTTTCTCCAGGTCCCAGGGGATGCACACAAGTGGTACTGGGGCTTTTGGCACCAGTAGCTGTGGCCTGGAGCCCTTGGGCCATGGAGATGTTCCCTATGTTTTCCAGGCATGTGCAGGTAATGTTTGGCCTTGTAGCACTGATATCCATGCCACTTGAAGAGTAGAATGTGAGGAAACCTTCCCTGGGTTCTACAGGTTGAGCCTGGGTGGTGCATGGTCATGTGACTTTGGTATCTGTGGTCCTGGAGCTGCAGGGCATGGGTGGGAATGTCCCTAGGTCATTTGGGGAAGCTCTAGTGTCATTGATAGTTATAGTCCTGAAGCTGAAGAACACAGATGGGCCCTTCCCATGGTTCCCAGGGACAAGCCTGAGTGATGTCTAGGTCTTTGTAGTGGACTGAAAAGGAGACCTTTCCTCATTTCTTTCAGGTGAGCACAGGCGTCATTGGGGATTGGGACCTTTGGTAGCTGCTTTCCTGAAGCTTTAGGACTAGGCAATTTCCCAGCCCCAGGTGGACAGGCATTGGCAAAGCTGAGGACCTGTAGCAGTGGCTGTGTTTCCAAGGCTGTGGGCTGTGGAGGAGATCTTCCTTAATTCCTCAGGACAAGTGTGGATGGGACTAAGGTTTGTGGCTATGGTTGCTGCTGGTTCTGAAGCTGCAGAACACTTAGGGGGCTGTCTTCTGCCAGTGAGGTACACACTGGTCTAAGGCTTCTTGTAGGGTCAATATTCAGCTGCCAGCCCCTAAGAGAGGATGGCATCTAGCACTGGCTATTGTGGTAGTTTGAGTCCTGGGGGTTGGGAGAGTTCCAAAATGACTACCTTCTTTGTAACAGAGGTGTCAATTTAAATAAGTCAGCTCCTCAAACTGGATTTGAAACTTGTAAGTGCCATCAAATGACCCTGCAGCTAGGACCACTGGTTTACTGCTATGATTGGGATTGCTGGTACTATCCTTACCTTTTGCTGACAGTGTTCTCTGTCCAGGAGTCTGGGTTGAAGTTGTAAATTGCTTTGTTCTTTTCTCTAGGTTGCCTTCCAACTCCTTGTGCTGTTTAGGGTTCCCATCACTTCCTCTTTCACTCCACTTCAAATATAGTTTCTTCTTTGCTGCCCTGATTTTTCTGTGTGGCAGAGTCATGCCCAGGATCTGTATGCTGATCAGGACCTCTGTCTACCCCCTTTTTTCCAGTGCTGGAGATCAAACCCAGGGCCCTGAGCATGCTAGGCAAAGTGCTCTACCACCGAGCCACAGCTTCAGCCACTGCCTCCTTTCTTGGTTTCTATCTGACCCCGGCAGTCTAACTGCGCTGTTCCCACAGTGTCCCTCTTAAGGCAAGACCAGAGTAGGGTCCCTGGGATGTGTCTTAGACAGCTGAGGAAGCTAGATGACTGCCTCTGGTTCTCTTTTCTCCCTGTAGAAACCATGTGCCCAGGGAAATACTCTCTGTTTGGTATGATGTCAACTTTGAGGAGGGTGAGAGGTGACAGGGTCAAAGTGAGACCATTCTTCTTACCCTTTTATTGTAATTTCCTTTCAGTTCTGTGGCCCATGTAAATGTCTCTGGCTTGCTTCCAAGCACTGAGGTTTTCAAAAAGACCTGTCTGTGGATTGCTGCCAGTTGAACTTTCTCTGAGGGACAGTGGTGCCTGACACTTCCTATCCTGCCATCTTGCTGATGTCACTAAGGAAACTAAGCTACTTGTATCTTCTCAGAAGGTACACGAGGAAAGAGAGTAATTATTTCCGAAGAATATTTTCACAAGATCATATTTTCCCTTCCAGTCTTCCCAGCCCTTCCCAGCACTCTGCTTAGCAAACTCCTTTCTTCAGAACAAAACAAAATAAAGACACAGCTTAACCATGATGTTCTCTGTGGTGGCTGCAGTTCTTCCCACCTCCTTTTGTGTCCTGATGAAGTTATAGATGGCGGCATCAACACCATTGTTTCCACTCCATCACCTCCTCCTTCCTCCTCAACCTCTTGCAATCTGATTTCACTCTCACGGATCAATCCCAACTGTTCTTTGAAAAAAACAAAACGATCAAATTGCCAAATCCACAGATCACTTCTTATCATCCTCACTTTCCTTAAAGCATGATTGAACAATGTCCCATTTAAAGCTCTTTTAAAATTTCCTTGTTGTTGTGTTCTGCTAGTTTCCCCCTTATAACTTTCTCTCTGAATTTTTTTCTCTCTGGGTTATTTTTTTTATCTCTTCCCCCTTAATATACAGAATTTTAAAAAATGGAATATTTCATACATATGAAAACATATAGGGAATAATATAAAGAACCCCCATGCGGCTACCACCAAACCTAAAAACATAGAAGTATTACAACTACATTATAGCTTCACCTGGACTATACCTGAAGTCCCCTGTGTCCCTTCTTGATTATTCTTCTTTCCCCACTGAAGAGGTAACCACTGTCCTTACCTGTGGGACTATCATTCTCATACATGCCTTTCTACTGGTACTAAGGAGGTCTGTTAGGATATTTCCTTGTCCATGTGAACAGCTTGTATTTGCATGAGTCTAGGGAGGCACTGTTTACAAAAGCTGTAGAGGGAAAATGCTGTCTAAAATAGTGCAATTTACAACAATAGTGCAGTGTGTAGGCAAGAAGATGCAAGGCCTTCCTTGTTTTGCCCATTTTGGGATCTGTATAAATGGTATTATAATGTATACATATATATATATATATATATATATATATATATATATATATTCATATAACTTGCTTTTTTGCCTGAACATTATTGCCAAGTTGGGAGAAGGCATCTAAGACTACCCTCACTTCTAATACCAATTGCAAGGTCAAGGGGTTCTCAGCCCCCCCCCTTATATTTGATAATTTGCTAATGGATTCACTTATTTCATTGAAAGCTATTATAATCACATTTATGACTTATTATAGGGACAGATTAAGATCAGTCAAGGGAAGAGATACATAGAGCAAAGTTCAGGAAACTACCAAACTTGGAGCTTCCAGTCATCTTCCATGGAGTTGCCGACAGTGTTTCTTTACTGGCAACAATCGTACTTCCCAGCAATAAGGTATGGCAATATACCGGGAGTATTACAGACTTGTGAAGCTAACCCAGGCTGTAGTGTCCAGAGCTTTTATTGAGTCTCCATGGATGACCGCCCATGTGGCTGAACACTAGTCTCAGCCCGTCTGGAGGTAGAGTAGGTACTGGGCAGTCCAAAGTCCCACCATAAATCATATTATTAGACTATCTTATGGCCAAGACCCCAGACAAATGAGGACACTTTCACTAGGCATGATATTCCAAGGGCCTAGAGATGAAACTCTGCTAACCAAGGGCAAAAGCTAGGCATCTCTTTGGGTAAGGCGAATTCTTCTCTATACAATTGTGCTTGGGACATCCATTCATATTACTGCAGGTTGTTGAAGTTTGTTTAACTCTTAAAAGATTGGGTGTTTTCCAGGTTTGAGCTGTTAAAAATACTGCTTCTATAAATCTGTGGATACATGTATCTCAGTTCACAAATACAAGAGTTTCTTTGGGATATAAATAAATGAGGAGAGAGTTGCTGGAGCATCAGTTATGTGTTTCTTCAGATTTACTACACATTGCCAAACTGTTTTCCAAAGTAGATCTATCAAATTACACTTCCACTAGCAATGTAAGAAATTTATAGCCACTCCATGCACTCACAAACATTTTCTATTGTCAGATTTTCTTATTTTTTACATTTTAATGGGTACATAATCATATCTCATTGTTTAAACTTGCATTTACCTTATTACTAATGAGTATGAGCTTTTTTTTAAGAAAAAAGAAAACAGTTTTATTATGGAATAAGCATTAAACCAGAATGCGATGTGATGTGCATCACAGAGTTTGCAAAGTCAGAAATTAATCTCACCCTTTAATATGTCTAAGTGGATTCAATCCATTTCTGTTTATATCTTCAAGATAAAATAGCTAAGTTTCTCATATCTTTATGACTGAAGGTAGATTTTGCAATATTTGGAGTCAAGTGACAGCTGACTCCATTTCCAAATGCTTCCAGGGGCCAACATTGCTTTCTCTGAGGTCCACACCTAGAAATGAAATTTCTGTGTTGAATCATGAGCTCACTTTCAACTCTGTTAGAAATAACAGTGACTCTCCAAGTGGCTGCGCTAACTTACAGATCCACACATAGTGGATTCTCAATCCAGTCACTAAACATCTGTTCATACATGACCTACTTTTCATACTATTTTTGGCAATTGGGTTTATTTTTCTAAGAGTTGACTATTTGTATCATTTGTTCATTTTTATTTGAGTTGTCCTTTTCCTTATCAATGTACATGAGTCTTAATATTCCAATATTATGGGAACTATGCTTTTGAAGTTATGAAAATTATAAATACATTTGTCTTGTCTCTCTTTTCATTTTTACAGTATGTAATTAAATTATAAATTTTAATACACTTGAATTTATCAATATTTTCCTTCATGGTTTATGATTTTTGTGTTTTTTATAAGAATCACAAACACCTATGATCAATATATTAAAAGTTTTAAAAGTTTCATTTTTTACAGTCAATTTCATAATCACCTGGAATTTATTTTTTATAAGGTGAGGTACAGGTATACTTTTTCTTTCCATGAGGAAAATATTGTTTTAGCATGACATATTGAATAGCTCATCCTTTATCCAATGATCGATGATGCTACATATGCCCTATATTCAATTTCTAGATATGCATGGGTCAGTTTCTAGACTCTGTTCTTTTCCATTGGTTTTTTCATTTTCTCTGGCCAGTATCACACTGTCATAATTACTACAGATGAAAGAAATCTATTGTATTACATAGGACAAATCCCTCAGTCTTATTTTTCTTCTTCAAAATTTTCATATTCATTTTTGTCCTTTTGTTCTTTCATATACATTTGAAATCATATTATTAAATCCATGAAAATTTTGGATCCATAGTTGAAATTACATTGACTTAATAAATTAATATTAGGAAAATTGATACCTTTATAATATTGTCTGTTTATTCATGAACATTGTATATATCTCCATTTACTTGGGATAGCTATAATATCTTATGATATATAAATTTTTTTTCCATAAAGGTCTTCTGCATCTTTGGTTTTGATTTATTCCTTTCTCTCTCTCTCTCTGTGTATATGTATATACATATATATATACACACATACACATATATACATACACATACATATATGTATATATTTAATTTTTCTGGCATAAATGGTATCTTTTTAAAAATATTTTTCTGTTGGTATCTAAAATGTAATTAATTTTATATATTGATATTTTCTCTGAAACTTTGCAGAAGAATTATTATTAATTATTTATTTTAAATTTCTCTATAGACAACAGCATCTGAGAATAATGCATTTTATTTATTACTTTTTGTTCTTTTTCTCTTTGTCTCAGTGTTTTGGCTTAGATTTCTAGTGTAATGTTGAATGAAAATGATGTAGAATGTTCTTGTTTATTTTCTGATTTTACTCAGCCATAAAGAAGAACAAAATTATGTAATTTGAAGGAAAATGGATGGAACTAAAGAATATTGTGCTAAGTGAGATTAGCCAGACTCAAAGTGAAGGGTAGTATGTTTTCTCTCATATGGGGAAGTTAGAGAGAAATTGGGAAACAAAAGAGACTTCAGATAAACAAAGAAAGATGCAAGTAGAATAGAGGAAGGGCATTTGGTGAGGGGGTGGGGAGGGGAAAAGGGACACTTGATGAAGGAAACAGTTCACATAATAGTATGTACGTATGCGAAATTACCAATTCCAATCTCAATAATATGTACAGGGAGGGGGAGGGAGTGGGGTGGGATCTAGAGGAAAACACATCAAATGCTGTGTGCATTCATGTTTCTATCACTCTAAATTTCATTATGATGTATAATTACAATGTACCAATAAATAAATAAATATATATATATATATATATATATATATATATTTTGTAGTACTGGGGATTGAACCCAGGGGCACTCCATCTCTGGGCTACATCCCCAGCCCTATTTTTTATTCTTTATTTTGAAGCAGGGTCTCACTAAGTTGCAGAGGCCTCACTAAGTAGCTGAGGCTGGCCGCGAACCTGTGATCCTCCTGTCTCAGCCTCCCAAATACTGGGATTACAAGCATGCGCCACCACGCCCAGCTCCCTATTTTTTATACTTTATTTTGAAACCGGGTCTCAGGAAGTTGTGGAGGGCCTCACTAAGTAGAGAGAGAGAGAGAGAGAGAGAGAGCTGAGGCTGGCCGCGAACCCGGATCCTCTGGTCTCTGCCTCCCAAAG
>PVJS01043889.1:0-16897 GCA_004027185.1 Glis glis | reverse complement strand
ACTACTGGGTATCATACCAAAGGGATTGAAACTAGAAAACAACAGTAATATATGCATACCCATGTTCATAGCAGCACAATTCACAGTGGCCAAATTATGGAACCAACCTAGATGTCCATCAACAGATGAATGGATCACAAAATTATGGGAAATACACACAATGGAATTCTACTCAGCAATAAAGAAGAACAAAATAACATCATTTGCAAGAAAATGGAAAGATCTGGAGAGCATTATGTTAAGTGAGATTAGCCAATCACAAAAAATGAAGGGTCATATGTTTTCATTAATATGTGCAACTTAGGGAGTAGTGGGGACTCCAATGAGAGAACCCTCAGTGGTGCAAGGGAAGGGGTACAAGGGAAGGGGAAGGGTAAGAAAGTAGTGAATCCATGGAATTACTGTCATAAACAATGTGTATATATGAGATTATACCAACATCATTCTCAGTGCTACATGTGGGGTGAGGCGGGGGGGGAGGCGGGGGGGGGACACCAAGAGCTGTGTGCATGTATGTTAACACCAAACTGACACTCATTGTGATGTGAGACTACAATGCACCAATAAAAACATAAAAAAGATATTAAAGATCAACAAAAGATATGTTCGCTCCACAAGGAAAATTGTATTTTTCATAGGCTTTGAAACTCTTGTTTTGCTTCTGCTAAAGGTATTTCTTGTGGTGGGATTTCAGACACCAACACATGCTATTTATATGGGTAAAGGGATCTTTCCATTAACTTCTAAGATCATTTCAAGAAAGCAACTACTAACATGATTTTACATGATACCTTTATGTTTAAATCTGAAAGAGTGTGAAATTCTCTATCCACATATGGTTTTGGATGTTTATAGAGTGTACATATATTTACACAAAAGGAGTATGTGCCCATTAAAGAACATTTTAGAGCAGAAAACTTACACATACATTTATACCCAAAGATAGTTGTTAAAACTCTTCAGTATATTGTCAATCTACAATTTCTCAGCATGCTTTAAAAATAACAATTTATACATTTGCAAGATACAGATGTATATGTAAATACATCTAAACAGTAAGTATAAAATCTAATAAAATCTTTTGTGATTATATTATCTGATTAAATGTATGTGACTTTTAACATAAAACTAAATATAAATCAATATCAGCAGTTGGATTGTTCTTGATCTAAGGTTTTCAGTGACCTGGATTATTTTAGGTCTTAGAAAAACTTGGTTTATAGAACCTCCCCATTGTGAATTACCATTTCTAACAGGATATGATTATACCTAATAGAAACCCTTTCAACAGTAGCTTAAGCAAGTAAAGATACAAATCTTCATATCCCAAGAGGTATAGAGATAAGTGGTTGCTGGTATTGGTTTTGCTAGCTCCTCCAATTTGCCATCAACACGGCGGGCTCTTTTTATCTTCCTATCAAGTTTGGTGCACTGACCTGCATCCTCATGCATTTGCCTTTTGCCTGCACAATGGCTGCTGCCGCTCCGAGCAGAACATTTATATTCAAGGATGAAGAGGAAACAAGGTACGATAATTTTTTTAGACCAATGAAAGGTTTCCTAGGCATCCCCAGTAGAGTTTTGTTTATATTTTGTTGTTCTGTTTACATTCATTTGGCTAGAATCATATTGCTAGCCTACCAAACATTTTAGCATTACTAATCTCTGAAGAAGAAGGTGAAGGCAAAGGGGAATGGATAATTGCTGCCGCTGACAAGGTGTGTAACTGTGCTGCCATCGGTGACAGTGCAGATGTGCGCAGCAGGAAGTAGGTAGACTTGGTGTTGTCAAATAGAACCGTCTGCGATGGTGAAATGCTCAGTACTCTGCCCTGTCCAATCTGGCAGCCATTGGCCGCAGGTGACTGGTAAGCCCTTGAAATGTGTCCATTGTGACTGAAGAACTGACTTTTTTTTTGTACAATCAAACAAGAATTGGGCTTTTATTCTGAGATCAGTGATGACGTGATCCTTCTGGAGTAAACCAATCCCTGAAACCAAACTCTGAAGCTGCGTAGCAGAGTGAATAAAAACCAGGACAACCCCTGGAGACTGGAGTCCCAGCCCCAGTCCTCACCAGCTGTGTGACCTTGGGCAGGCGACTTACCTGCTTTGTGTATCTGAACACAACCTTCATCTATAAAATGGGGCCTGCGACGAGTTATGAACTCGTGGGATTGTTATGAGGACAGTTGAGTTAATATCTGAAAAGGGCTCAGGACAGTTCCTGGCACATTGTAAGTGCTCTGTGTTTCTTAAATAAATAAAACACATAGTCTGCACGGTTGGTTTGATGTGCAGTTTCCTCCCCTCAAACGGACATTGCCTTTTGCACCCAATTGACTTCTCTTGTGCCCTGTTCATCTTTGGGTTTCAGGTGTGTCTTAGTCCACTTAGGCTGTCAGAACAAAGTACCTATGGACCAGGTGGCTTATAGACAGAAATGTGAGCCTCCCAGTTCTGGAGGCTGGCGGTCTGAGATAGGTCCAGCGCGGGCCAGCGGTGACAAGGGTCCTTTTCCTGGTTGCAGATAGCTTACTGCTCGCCATGTCCTCGTGTGAAAGAAGGCCAACGAAGTTCTCCTGGGTCTTTCATAAGGGCACTGGTCCACTGTTGACTTTTTCTGAAGCCCCTTCATTGGGTCACCAGATTATGTCATGGGGAGACAACGCTAATTCTGAGGGACCCTTGGCCTCCATGATGAATAAGAATTTCAACATGTGCTATCAGAAAAAGGCAAAGGTAGCCGGGTGTGGTGGCGCATGCTTGTAATCCCAGTACTTTGGGAGGCGGAGACCGGAGGATCCGGGTTCGCGGCCAGCCTCAGCTCTCTCTCTCTCTTTCCTTAGTGAGGCCCTCCGCAACTTCGTGAGACCCGGTTTCAAAAATAAAGTATAAAAAAAAAAATAGGGCCGGGGGCGTAGCGCGGAGGTAGAACGCCCCTGCATTCAATCCCCGGTACCGCAAAAAAAAAAAAAAAAAAAGGCAAAGGTTTAATTAATTTAAGAAATGTGGGTATACAGGTTGGGGGTCATCTCAAGAAGGGGAGAGCGAGTCTCCCTGCACGTGTCCATCCATCCAAGTGAGCAAGAGAAGAATTGACTTTCTGAACCTTAACTTTTAAAGTAATTTTTATTGGTGCACTGTAATCATACATCATGATGGAATTCACTGTGATAGAGACATATATGCACGCAGTACTTGGTGAGCTTGTTAACTTTAATGAATTTACATTTAAATGGCCATATGTGGCAGGGCTAGTGGCCACTGATGTGGACAACACAAGTTGAATAATTTCATTTAAATAATTTTGGAGATCAAGTTTGGCATTTGGGAGATCAGGTCCTTTTGCGGTGAACCGTGTTATAAAAAATATGAATTTCAAGATGGCCTTTCTTCCTTTATATCTTTATTTTGCATTTATTTGTTTGGGCTCCACATAATCAATCCAAAAATCAATTTCTCTGCCTAAACACAGATGTCTTTGAAAGAAAATTTCTACTCTGCAGATTGCATTTTTATAGTTAAAGAAATTTGATACCCTTGCAAATTAAAAAAAACCCTGAACACCCCCTTTTCTCCCACAGCACTATTTCAAGGCTGTGGCAGGGACAGCAGAACCAACTGGTCCTTAAAGAGGGTCACTTGCCTCCTTCCTGACTGCTTTTGTGTAAACTCTAAATGCAATTTTTTCCCCATGAAATGGTCCCAACCTCCGAAATGTGTGAGTTTATTTTGGATTTAATTTTTTTTTCTTGGCAAGTTCCATGAGAAAGAACCATCAGAGAAGACCAGGGAACTTGCAGTATTGAGAGACCTTCTGGACTCTGATTTCTTGTCCACTTGGGTGTTGGTGAACATTCTGGCATTGCTCTTTGGCCCAAGCTCTGACAGAGTGAACACGGCCAAGTGGCAAGAGCACAGATCTCCAACATGCTAATAGGAAACATCACTGGAGCTTGGAGGTCTGGCGTCTTGGGTGGTGTCACGTGGATTTGGGAGGTGTCGTCTCATGTTGAGGGAATGTCAGGAGAATGTTGTCTCATGTCAGGAGAAATGACAGCAAGTCTGTTTATCCTCCAAATTAGAACGTTCATGTTTCTTTTAAGCTCAAAACTATATCCCTTGCTCTATGTGATATTTAGGAAAAAGTAACAAAAATCTCTAGTGAGAAATTCCATGGCTTTAAAAGCAAACTATTGACCCAGCTATACCACTCCTTGGCATCTTTCCAAAAGAATGAAAGTCAGAATACTATAGGGATACTTGCATATCCATGTTTATAGCAGCACAATTCACAATAGCCAAATTATGGAACCAACCTAGGTGTCTGTCAACAGATGAATGGATGAAGAAAATGTGGCGTATACACACAATGGAATTTTACTGAGACGTAAAGAACAGAATTATGCCATTGCAGGGAAATGGATGGAACTAGGGAATATTATGCTAAGTGAGATCACCCAGTCTTAGAAAGTCAAGGGTCATATTTTTTTGTCTCATATGTGGAAGCTAAAGAGATAATAGGAAACAAAAGTGACTCCAGATAAAAGAGGAGGGAGACTAGTACAATAATAGAAAGAGGGATTGGAGAGGTGGTGGGAAGGGATAAAGGAGAATTGATGAAGGAATCAGTTCAAATAATGCTATGTCCATACGTGAAGGTCTCACTACCAATGTCACTAACATGTACGGGGAGTGGAAGGAACGGGTTGGGTCTGGAGGGAACTACACCGAGTGCTGTGTGCATATGTGTTTGTATTACTCTGACCCTCACTATGATGCATAATTACAATGCACCAGTGAAAGTATTAAAAAAGCAAACTACTAAACTAATTTTAGTAAGTTGAAAAATATATGAGAAGTGCTTGCTTTTTGATCAGTACACAGCCCTTCATTATATATATATATATATATATATATATATATATATATACATACATACATATTTATATTGCCCCTTAAGTGTCAGACCTATTGTGTTTGTAATACAGTCTTATCTTAGTATCCACTGGCGATTGGCTCCAGGACCCCTGTGGACAGCAAAATCCATGGATGCTCAAGTCCTTTATAGAAAATAGCATAGAATTTGCATAGGCACATCCTCCTCTATACTTTAATCTATAGATTACTTACAATACCTAATACAGTGTACATTCT
This sequence comes from Glis glis, assembly GCA_004027185.1. Lineage (NCBI taxonomy): Eukaryota > Metazoa > Chordata > Mammalia > Rodentia > Gliridae > Glis > Glis glis. The sequence goes on along the minus strand of PVJS01043889.1, from coordinate 11,738 downwards.
ATATACATACGGTACATACTGTATTTTTAGGGAATAATTACAAGAATAGGGAATAATTACAAGAAAAAAGTCTGCACATGTTCAGTACAGGCACAACCATCATAGGCTTAAGCATAGCAACCAGCAAGACCCACGGCAAGTGACGCTCAGACACTGAGTGCTGGAGACCAAGGGTCTGTGCGATGGCAGGAGGCTGCAGGGCGTGCCCACATGTCAGTGATTCCGCCCAGTGCCTGACATGTTGGCATGTAGCAGATTAAGTGTTGCTTTTTGGAACTTTCTGGATCTTTTCTTTCTGTTTTTTTTAAACTATTTCTATTTGTGGTTGGTTGAATCCATGGATGCAGATCCTGTGACTAGGTAGGGCTGACTGTACTACAAAGAACTGACTCATGGATTCAAACAAGAACTAATAAGGTTCACCTGAGCATCCTGGCTGAGAACAGATGACATCCTCAAAGGATCAGTCCTGAAGTGGTTTGAAGAAGAGACTATTTGCAGAGGTGTGGACAGGGCTGAGGGAACCAAGAGGAGATTAGTCACTGAAGTTCGGCATCAGTGGGACGCTCATGGCCACTGGTCCTGGAAAGGGCCCGGGGAAGCCCTGGCCTCTGGGAGCAGGAGAGCAACCCCTGCAAAATTCTTGGCTCAGAATGAAGGGCACGAGAACAAAGAATAACCTGGTATCTTTCTCCAGTTGCTTCTTCTTCCTCCCCACCCATTTCCTGGCACCTCTCAGGAGCCAGATGCAGAACACAGTACACAAGGGTGGGAAATGGCTCCTGAAGGCCAAGTAGAGAAACCAATGCGGCACTGTCATATACCCAGTGCTGCCTGGGGGCACAGGCTGCTCCGGCTTCCACCCATTCAAGTTCTAGCCTTACTACATCTCCTTTTTTACTATGAGAAGACTGAAGCTCAGGGAAGTTATGCAGAATTCCTCAAATGTAACAGCTGGTCAATGATCAAGCCCAGTAGTCTCAACTCTATTTAACTCTGTGTGCAAGCTCTTAGCTTTCATGTTATTAGAACGCTATGGGCATGTATCAGAAGTTGAAGGAGTATAGGCCTGGTGTGGTGGCACACGCCTGTTATCTCAGTATTTGGAAGGCTGAGACAGGAGGATCGCAGGTTCAAGGCTGGCCTCAGCAACATAGCGAGACTCTTAGCAACTTAGCAAGACCCTGTTTCAAAAGAAAAAGTAGAAAATAAGGCTGGAGGCGTAGCTCAGTGGTACCAAAAAAAGAAAAAAAATAGTAGAAGAAGTTGAAGGAGTATGGAAACCAAACCTTGCGGAAATAATCATAGTTGTAATAGTGGAAGAATACTCCTGGCTTTGTCTCACAGATGTTATCCCATTTTAATCACACAATATTCTTGGGAGTTAGAAAGATATTTAGGTATTAGTATCTTCACTTTACTGATGAAAAATATCAAAGCTTCAAGCCAAATGGCTTTCTACAAAAAGTATCTCAGGCTGGCATTCAAACATAGGTTTTTTTGACTCTGAATCCATTGGTCAATTATGCCACATTGCAAATGAGAAAGTGCGGGCAACAGGACAGTTTAATTAAGTTAAATCCCAAACCAAAACAAAGTAGAAAGCCCAAACTGTGGCATATAGATCTTCTGCCTAGATATTACTTCTGTTTTACCCGATGGATCATTATTTTCCATTTCCCCCATTTTATGTAGCCCACAAACAGCGAGGGTCCATTATAAAAACATGTGACTAAGTAATGCACGAATCAAAAACAAGAGGAAGGAAAAAAATCTTTGAATAAGTGGGTAACGATTTCCAAAAAAAAGTTAACTTAAAATTCAAATGATGTGTCAAACATCAAAATTAATTCCAGATGAGCTAGAGAGTTAGATATAAATGCTTCATCTATGGAACGGCAGCCAGGAGACCATGTGGAGGAGGTAGCTGGCATGGTGGGCTCTTGTGCTGACTGATGCTAGGTGCAGCGTAGGGGCTGAAGGGGTGTCTTCTCATCCAAGGCTCACAGCTGCCTGTGGTGGAGGTGATCCCCCATTTCACAGATGAGGAAACTGAGGCCCAGCAATCTGCTTATGGCCTCTGGCAGACAATGTGCAGCCTCGTAGGAGCCTCCCTTGTTCTGACTCCTGATTCATACAACTAACCACCCTGGGGTTTTGTGGTCGCTTTTATCTGGACTGTTAGAAAACAACAAAGGAAGAAATTAGCAGTTTCTTCATATAAGACTTAATAGCTAACATTTCCATACAATGAATGATAATGTAGCTGCAAGACAGACCAGGAAAATATTCGCATCACATATGACAGTCAAAAGGTTAAATTTTATAACAAATATTTTAACACCCTGTTGATAAATGGACAAGGGACATGAATAAACATTAGAATATGCTTAGTAAACACATTTGAAAAATAAGCTTATTAATAATAAAAGAATGCAAATTAAAGTGACAAGGAAGTAGCATTTTACATGGTTTAAATGAGTAATAGGGTTTTTAATTCTTTAGACCAGTGCTAGGGAATTTATGAGACCCTTGGTGTGGTGGCCATGGAATTTGTGTGGTCTCTTTGGAAAAGCAATTTGCAACAATTATAATGAATCATAAAATTTCCACACACTTTTACCCCACAATCCCACTCCTGGGAATTTATCCTGAGGCAATTATTAAAAAGACAGCAAAATCCATGTACAAGACAATGTTCATTGCATTAATATTTATAACAGTAAAACATTTGAAGCTACCTGAAAACCCTCTAACAGACAAGCCATTCAGCAAAGTAGGGATGTCTGTATATTAGGATTATCAAGAGAAACATAAGCCGTGGGGTGTGTGTTTGTGTATGGAGGGATGAAGAGAGAGAGGATTTACGGTCTGGAATTGGCTCATAAGATGACGGAGGCTGAGGAGTGGGAGTGCAGACCCAGGAGAGCTGCTGTGGAGGATCCAGGGAATCCTGCTCTGAAGTCAGAAGGAGACTGGCATCTTCCTGAATCTCTGGGGTCTTCTTGAGGTCACCTTGAAGCCAGTCAGGTGGAGAGAATAATTCCTTCTCTTCAAACGTCATCAGAATGGAAGTCTCCGCATCCTGGGCAGGGCAACCTGCTTTACTCAGTCTACTAACCCAGGTGTTCAGTCTCATTCAGAAACACCTTCACAGACACACTAGAAATAATGACTAACCAAATCTCTGGGCACCCTGTGGTCTAGTCAAGCTGACCCTCAAATTAACCATCACAGTCTGTATAGCCATCTAATTAGTTATGCAAGTACTACTAATAAAAACTAGTGATTTTGATTAAGAAAAGAAAGTTTATATTTACACCGTGCATTTCATTGCAAAGTGACTATTACTCCCCTGGAGGTGTTGCTGCAATGTGAAACTTCCATCGCCCAAATCGGGAAAGTCCTGGGCAAACCAAACAAGTTTATCACTCTCCTCAAAAATTTGCAAACTGGAGTATCTGTTTTCTAAGAGAGATGAAAGATGAACGAGGATACCAGATGTATGTACATGATGTGGTTAAGTATCATTATGATACTTACACATCGGAGCCGTCAGCCAAGCTGCCAACTGAGTGGGGCAGAGTTGGGGAATATTTTTAAAAATATTTTTGGGTTGAAGCAATCTGGTGAAATTTTGGGAAAAATAAGCTGAGATTTTTGTCTTTTAAGCTTTTTTTTAGTTAAAAAAATTAAGAGTCATACAGTAAAACCACAGCAAGTAAAACACTGGTGTAAACATGGACGGTTTTAAGCTAACTAGCTTCCTTCTTGAGTTTTTCCAATTACTGTTTCATTTGTTTGTTTTTAGTCTTACACCAAGAGAATAGAAACCCCTAATTACACCTCATGGATTTGCACTGATGGGGAGGTAGGTTCTGTTTGATAAGTGAAAACAGGGAGTTTAAAAACACACAGTGCTACTGGACTCTTGGTCTTAGAAAAGACCCAAGTTCTATGGGGTGCCGACTGGATTGTGGAGTGGTCTTCTTGTTTGGCAGGCTGGTCTCTGACCACTGCCACGTCCTGGGTGTGGGAGTCCCACCTCCTGTCCTGTTTCCTGACATAGGATCTCAACCCCATTGCCCATGGGTTCACTGGAAACAGGGTCCATAAGAGTCCTGGTGGTCACCCTGTGTGGGGTAGGGGCCAACTTCTGCCTTTCTGTGGCTCCTCCTTTTCTGAGAATTAAAAATGGTAAAAAAAAAAAAAGAATGTGCACAAGTCTGGGGCTTTTTTGCCTGGCAGCTTGGTGCTTACTAGTTCTAGAAAAGTCACACAGCCCTTCCATGCCTCAATTCTTTCTGTAAGAAAGGTTGAACAAGCCAGGCATGGTGGAGCACGCCTATAATCCCAGTACTTGGGAGGCTGAGATAGGAGGATTGCAGGGTTCAAGACCAGCCTCAGCAACTTAGTAAGGCTGTAAGCAACTTAGCAAGACCCTGTTTCAAAATAAAAATAAAATATGGCTGGAGGTGTAGCTCAGAGGTAGAATGCCCCTGGGTTCAATCCCCAACACCATAAAACAAAACAAGACAAAACAAAACAAAGCAAAACAAAACAAAAAAACAAAGGGTTGAACAGTATCATGGGGCTTCAATTCGGTCAGGCGTGTAGAGTACTCAGCACCATATCTGCCCTATGCTTTTATTATCAGTTTTGCTTCAATCACTTGTTAGTGCTATAACCATAGCCAAGTTTCCTGCTCTCCATTTCCTTATATACAAAATAAAGGTCTGAGTGAGATGATCACTAGGTCTTGCCCAGTTTGAACACTGCATTTTCTCAGCCACTGACCAAAGCCTGGACCAAGGATTAACAAGTGCACATCCATGTGGTGGTTTCAGAGCCCGCCTTCAGGAGGCAGCTTCCTTCTCCAATTCAGCTGGCATTCTCGCTGCACTGGCCCACTAAGCCTGGCCACACACTACTTAGAGGAAGGAAGATTTATCTGCTCACAGTTCTGGAGATTTCAAGGGTTCAGTGCATATTAGGCCGGGTTCATCAATGGAGCTCAGGGCATGGCAGCAGGAGGCAGAGAGAGAGAGAGAGAGAGAGAGAGAGAGAAAGAGAGATGCTCTCATATCAGGAAGGCCAGAAGCAAGAGTGAAAGAGAGCAAGCAAAGGGATTCAAAGACACAAGCACAGTTCCTGGGACCACACCTCCAGTGAGCCACCTCTTCCAGCCATAGCTCACCTGCCTAGGTTTCCACTCAGTAAATACATTACAGTGGATTTATCCACTGATGAGATTACACCCCTATGATGTAATTATATCAGCTCTCAACATCAGTACATGAGCTCTTTCAGACATTCTATAAACCATAACAACTTCATATCTCCTGACATTTGAAAACGAGAATTTAGTTGACGAAGAAAGACTTGAAGAGTACTACAATAAGAGAGTGAATCTAAGTGAATCAATAAGAGAGAAATGAATCTCACTCCATGTAGATCTGTACAGAAAGAGTCTGTTGAGCAAATCAACAAATTGGGTAAATTTTAGCTTGTTTGCCTGTATCCCTGGACCCATCTTTCCATTTGTTACTGTGGTTACTCCTCCACTCCTCAGTCTGTTCCATGCCTTGGTCATCTGTCCATGCCTCCCTTCTCTGAATCCCAAGCAACAAACCTGGCCTCAGCTTCCAGACTGGGTGCATCCACCTTCTCTCAAGTGCTGGCTATCCTGCCTGTCTGCCTACCTGTCCTCTAAGACCTGCTGCTCCATCCTGCTTTTGGGTCACATTACTATCCTCCAGGCAATCGCTGACCCTGAACTTGGCCTCTTCCCTGCCCTGTTCTCTCACTACCTAAGCTTCTGCGTGGTCCCATTATTGATTTCTGTAGGTGCCACAACAGACGGCCTGTGATTACAACCGGTACGACTGGATAGTGGGCAGGGAGTGAATGGGAACCAGAGGGAATAAAACAGGAGAAGATTTTCAGTGATTATTTTAATGATTTTATTGTGGTAACTATTTTTTCTCAGGAAACAAGATCATGGAGAATGTCGGGTCAAGTGATAAAAATTTCACAAGGGCATCTATGCAAATCTATGCCACCAGCTTTTGTGTTAATTCATGTTGCTTTGTTTGCTTTTCAAGCACCTGCTGTATCCCAGACCCTGTCTTTGGCCCCCTTTTGGTTATTGCAAAGGAATTAGCACTTTAGTGGAGGAGAAAAATGATACCAGTGGATGAATATGAAGGGCTCTTTTAGAGGGATATACAAAGATTTTTAGGGGTGCATAGAAAAGGAGACATCTCATTGTCTGGAGTGGGGCTGAATCCTGAAGGGAATTCTAGGTAGATAAAAAGGTGTAGGGAAAGGCTGGGAGAAGTGGAAGACATGCTTAGAAATGGGCTGCTTTGGGGTGGTTGACTGATGCATGAGGAGAAGAGGACGATGAAGCTGGGTAGAGATCTGGGACCAGGTGTAGACACACCTCGGAGTGCTGTGATGAGCTGGTGCTAATAGGGAATTATTGCAAAAGCTCAACAAATTGTAGTCTAAATTAATACATTTGTGCTATGAGGACCTTGGAAAATAACTCTCAGTAGTTTCACATGGGGTGCCCTTGTATTATTTTAATTTCTTAGAAGTCTTGTGTATAAGACCAGGGATCCTGGTTCCTCTCCACAAACTGCCAACCATACAGACCTCTGATCAGCCTGGCACTCCGGCCGGGTCTCACCTTCTCTTTGGTCACCTCCCTATCTTCAGGGGGAACCACCTGTTCCCCATCCACCACCTTCCCACCCTCTGCCCCCCAGGGAGATTAACGAATCTCATTCATTTCAGAGCCAGGGCCAACGAGAGCCTTCAAAAGGATCATTTCTGAGTATATTTCTTCTCAATGCTGTATTCTCTCCAGAAATGCACTATCATTAATTACAGCAAAACAAACAAAGCAAATCCTAAACAGCTGAGCTGCATATTTCCAAAGATCCATAAACCTCATCAGCATAAAATAAATTAAATTTGGAGCTTACCTAGTGCACGCAGTCACTGTGATAGAGTGTTCCTCGCCCCGCTTTATTGTCTGTAGAGAGTTCTGTAGCGTCCACCCAGAGCTCTGATCAGTCTTCTTTGCCTGTAGATCCTGGACGGAAATGGACTCAGTCTGCAGTCAGCTGCTCCAGCCAAGAGACTGATGGGAATTACAGGGCTCTCATGGCCAGCCTGTCCCAGCAGGCTGGAACGTGGTCCTTGGGCCATGTTATATAGTGGCTGATTTTACCAATTTGTCTTTGTGTGTGCATGTGTGTGCGTGTGCACTAGGGATCAAACCCAGGGCCTTGTGCATGCTAACCATGTACTCTACCACTGAGCTACATACTCAAACCCCTCTTTGTCTTTTATTTTAATTTTTTTTTGATACTGGGGATTGAACCCAGGGGCGTTCTACCTCCAAGCTACACCCCCAGCCCTATTTTTTTTTTTGTGGTACCGGGGATTGAACCCAGGGGTGTTCTACCTCCACGCTACACCCCCGGCCCTATTTTTTTTATACTTTATTTCGAAACCGGGTCTCACGAAGTTGCGGAGGGCCTCACTAGGTAGAGAGAGAGAGAGACAGGAAGAGAGAGAGAGAGAGCTGAGGCTGGCCGCGAACCCGGATCCTCCGGTCTCTGCCTCCCAAAGTACTGGGATTACAAGTGTGCGCCACCACACCCGGCCTATTTTTTATTCTTTATTTTGAAACAGGGTCAAACTAAGTTGCAGAGGGCCTCACTAAGTAGCTGAGGCTGGGCGCGAACCCGGATCCTCCGGTCTCAGCCTCCCAAGTACTGGGATTACAAGCGTGCGCCGCCACGCCTGGCCCTATTTGTCTTTTTAAAAGTTGAATCTATTTATATTTGAGATCTGTCAATTTCACTCCATGTAAATTATTCCCCATTAAAAATTTCTAAGTAAAAGAAAGTTGTCTATTTATTTAAAGGATCTTCCTTCTCCTTTTATTTAAAAAAATTTAAGGAAGAGTGCTGTGGCTCCTTTTTCAGGAGAAAAATTAAAGGGATGATGACAATAACAGTAATATTTGTGGCTTTGGGCTAGTTCTTTTTCCTGTGAATCACTTTCCTTATTTGAAAAGTGTAGCGTGCCTGGTTTTGTTAAAAATAATTTAAGATATCAACAGCAGTAAGAATTATAGTTTTTAGAAAACTTTCTGAGAACTTAGCAACTTGAGGATTGCATATATATATATTTATATATATTTCTTATTATATTTTTTTTTGTGTGGTGCTTGATAGTGAACCTAATGCATTCTACCTCCGAGCTATATCCCCAGCCCTATAGTTTATTTTGAAACAGGGTCTTGTCAAGTTGCTGACAGCCTCACTAAGTTGCTGAGACTGGCTTCAAACCTGCAATCCTCCTGTCTCATTCTCCAAAGTACTGGGATTACAGGTGTGTGCCACCACGCCTGGCCCACATATATTTTTAAAAAGATGAAAATCTATGGTCTCAGCCTACCAACTCTTGAATTCATAGCATCTCCATCATTTTTCAGATCCTTTCTCTGAGACCTGTGGTCATTGAGATGTTGCCCATCTTAGTGGTAGCATATTCTTCTTCTTTTGAGACCTGTGGTCATTTAGATGCCATCCATCTTAGTGGTAGCATACTCTTCTTCCTTAGCTTACCTCTGCGTTGCTTCCTCACTCCATCATTTTGAGAGGGAAAGCTCCAAGAACAGGTGAGGTGGGCTGAGGCCGGCAGCGTCATGCTCTGACCTGGGGGGGAGAAACCTTCCGTGACTATAAGTACCGCTCCCACGCAGCTGCTGACACACGTGTCCACAGGATGTGTTGAGGGGGACCATGAAGCAGGCATCACGTTTGCTGTTAGCTGTTTTAAAAGCTGCCTTGTATTTTGTTGTTCTGCTGCCTGGGAACCCACGATAAGGGTCTCAAGGCCAAGTTTCGAAGGCTTTACCTTCTGAGAGCCTTTTTCCTTAAAGCCAAGTGTCTGTCTGTCCAGACTACAAAGAGACAGGTCACTGAGGGGGACATCCTCTTCCACAGGAAGAATGAGTTCTGCTGGCCTCTTCCTGGTAGCCAGTGATGTCCACTGATTTCTACCATGTTCGACAGAGGGGACTCAGGTCCTCATAAATAATTTTGATTTGCATTCTATTTTAAAGCACCTTTTCATTCCTTAGAAACCAGAAGAGTGAGGCAATACAAATGGCCAGCCGTGTTAATGCTAACATTTCAGCACATTGGAAAGTTGCAGGTGCATTAACGAGAGGCCATGTGTACATGTTTAAACCTGTGGTTTATTCTGTTCCCCTGATTTTATAATGAAATTTCTACTGCCATGTCTGTGCCCACACTTGAACCTATTCTGTGCTCCTGGTTAGAAGTGAGCTCTACACAGGTCGTCTTTGAATTCAAGACTGCGCCTGTCCACACAGGTAACCTTCTCCAGGGAGCACCCCTCTGTGGCATGTGTAAGTGCTCAGATGAATGCTAAGAAGGTCCCGGAGGACCAGCTTGGTTCAAGCACTGCTCACGATCAAGTGGTTTTTCAGGACTAACGAAGCACGCCGTATTCTAGTATATTTGATTCAGTAAGCGTTTCAAACTTCCCATGGAATTATCCTAAACGCCATCAAAATGACACATTGGGGGAAGTATTACAAAACGATTGACAAATGAAGAATCTGTATTGTTAATATCCAAAGCATTTTTCACAGCCAATGTGGGACAGACAAGCAACCCAGTAGAAACATAGGCAAGACTCTGTAAATAGATAATGTCACCCAAAGAAAGTGTAAATTTTCAATAAGTATGCAAAATAGGTGTTTAATCTCATTTGCTTAACAACTGTAAAATGTAACCAGGGTAAGAATCTTCACTCCCCCCTACTCCTGCCCCCGCCCACCCAACTATCAGGCAGGAAGTGGCTAAAAGGTGAGGTAAAACCCAGTGCTGTTGGACAAGGGGTGGTAGGCACTTTCCTATGTCATTGTTATTTGTAGGACTCTAAATTGCTGCAATCTTTTGGGAAGGTTTGTGTGATATGTGTGAAGAAAAAACTGCACACTCTTTTGACCTAACAGTTTCCTTTCTAAAGATCTCTTTCCATAGTTGTTCAAGATATGTGTACTTTTCTACAGTGTTTATAATAATAGTAATACATCCTAACCACTAGAAAAAACCTAGATATTCATATATGATTAGTGAAGTGGTGGTTACCGAGAGAGAGAGAGAGAGAGAGAGAGAGAGAGAGAGAGAGAAAGAAGAAAGAAGGGTGGGGGGGGAGGGAGAGAGATGCTGTAGCGAAAATCTTCAGAAAAAAGTAATCTGCAAAGTAGTGCAAATGGCATGATCACATTTATATGTTTAAAAAAGAAGAAAGTATTCCTGTGCTTATAAATGCATTGAACATTTCTAGAAACAGATGCAAAACAGAGGTAAAATAAATCAATACAACACCAAACCCTGTTGATAGTGGTTTACTCAGGGGCTTGACACTGAGGCTTAGGGCATACAAAGGGATAGTTTATATTTCACCATATCTGTATTAATTCAATTGACTTTTTTTATAATGAGCATGCAGATCTTTAGTGATGAGAAAATTAATTCATTAAAATACCTTTCATTCTTTCTCCATCATTCTCTAATAATGTCACAATCCTTCCCCATATCTAAATCTAGAATTCTGACTTTAAAAAATGACAGCTGCATGCCTGTCATCCCAGTACTTGGGAGGCTGAGACAGGAGGATCATAGGTTTGAGGCCAGCCTCAGCAACATAGTGAGACTCTCAGCAACCTAGTGAGACCCTGTCTGTAAAACAAAAATTAAAAAAGGGCTGGGGGTTTAGTTCAGAGATAGAATGTCCCTGGGTTCAAACCCCTGTACTACCAAAAAAAAAAAAAACACACTTGTAGATTTGTTTTTTAATTGAGCTTGGCTCTCAATATTCTTTGGATATATTTCTTGAGTAGAAGATATATGTCGATTGACTGCTGGAACAGCTAGCTGGAGTCTCCACAGCAGGCTGGGTCCGGGTGTGAGAACACCAAGCTCCCCTACCCCCCGGGGAATCCTGCACTCTAGATTCTCAGTCGCGAGCAATGACGATGCAAACGGACTGTCATGTCGTGTGACATGGGTTTAAATCTCGCGGTACCACTTGCTAAGATAGACCCTTGCACAGGTTGCTTAGCCTCGGTTCTACATCCGTAAAGTGAGGCTATTAATAATGCTAACCACCTAGAATTGTATGAATGAAAAGTCGTACTACTTATGAAACACTTAGAAGGGAACCTGGAACATGGTCCTAGTTACATCAGATGTTATTACTCTTGCATTTTATGTTTTTAGGCACGTCTATCTTCCCTTCATGTTTCAGTTTCCCTACCCTTGATTTGAGAACTTTGGCCAGGCTGAAATGGAAGGTTTGTTCCAGCGAAAAATTTAATGATTTAATACCTGTATTTCGGTCAGAGTCGGTATTAAATCCTACATGGTTATGTTAGGCATGGTGGCTCACACCTATAATCCCAGTACTTGGAGGATGAGATAGGAGGATTATGGTCCTGAGGCCAGCCTCAGCAACTTAGTGAGGCCCTCAGCAACTTAGCGAGACCCTGTTTCAAAAACAAAAAATAAAATAGGGCTGGGGTTGTAGCTCAGAGGTAGAATGCCACTGGGTTCAATTCCTAACAACACACACACACACACACACACACACACACGCACACACACACACACACACACACA
>PVJS01043888.1:0-16886 GCA_004027185.1 Glis glis | reverse complement strand
GAGGCTGGCCGCGAACCCAGATCCTCCGGTCTCCGCCTCCCAAAGTACTGGGATTACAAGCGTGCGCCACCACGCCCGGCCTCACACCCCAAAATTCTAAGACTCATTACTTGGAACAAAAGGGTGCAAGACACCTTACTATATAAAAAAGGACGTTACTGAACAATGTGTACAGTTTGGTTCATTTGCATCTGTAATATATACATATATTACAGATATATATATATATATATACACATACTTGTAAAAGAAGTGAAGAGACACTTTGAGATTTTCTCTACTAATTTTTTACTGATTAAGAATTCTACAATGGAAATATATTTCTTTTTATTGGCGTAAAAGGCAATATTAAGGGGATTGGAGAAGGCATTAGGGAAGGAAAAAAAAAGGAAGATTGAGGAAGGAAACTGTTCAAATAATACTATGTAATACCTGAAGGTATCAGTACCGGTCTCACTAACATGAACAGAAGGCAGTGGGGGAGCAGGTGGGGTGTTGAAGCAAACACACCAAGAGCTGTGTGTGCTATATCTGTACCACACTGAACCTTACTACAATGTATGATCGCAATGCACTAATAAAAGTATAAATATATGTATGTATGTATGTATGTATGTATTTAAAATACTTAACATAGTTCCTAAATGATCAAAATGTTTCTTGAAAAATAAACTACTGTGTATTCTTATTTGAAAAAAGAAAAAGAAGAGTTTGGCCAGGTGGCATTTCAACTGAGGTTTCTGCCTCAGTGTGGGTCAGTTCTATAGACCAGCCATGTCCAAACGTGTTCATTCATCCAGTCTCTCATCTACAGAATCACATGGCCACTCAGCCAGAATTCTCCATTATATTTTCTACAAAGAAAATCTTGAAATGTCTTGAGATTCCTTCTGGATCTACTGATAAATCCTGGCCACACTCGCTAGTGGATTTAGGCCAGATGCTCAAGTTCCCTGTGTCTCCGTTTCATCATCCCAGGGGTGAGCATACGATGGTGTCCATCCACCAGGGCGCCATGAGGTTTCTATGAGAAAACTCAGGGGGAGTCCCTCACGCAGGGCCTGGTGGAGAGTCATCGAATAGTAAGAAATGGAAGTGCAGAAAGTTTCTTTCCAAAATGTGGCTCATCCTTCGGTCCTTCATGAAAGGGGGCGAGGCCAGCTCCCTCCTCCATGGTGAAGGACCCCTCGTCCTCGGCCCTCCTCCGCTCTTCTCTCTCTCCTGTGCCGTCCACGATTCCTCAAATGCTTCAAGGCCAGTGGTTTTGTTGTCCTGCATCCTCAGATCTGGGACAATGTCCCAAGGACTGAAACACATGGGGGTAAAAATCTGGACTCCAAGTGTCACTTACGGCACCTGTCCTACGCCAGCTGCAGCTCCGCGCCAACGTGAGCGACAGCACGCCAACGTGAGCGACAGCAGTCAGAAAATATAGCGGAGGAGATGTCTGCTGAGCAGAACACGTCGATGAAGATGCATGGACGTCTCTGCTGATAGAACTGGTCATCCCTTGAAAGAGGAGTTAAAAGCATTGTAGAGGCCGGGCGTGGTGGCGCACGCTTGCAATCCCAGTACTTTGGGAGGCGGAGACCGGAGGATCCGGGTTCGCGGCCAGCCTCAGCTCTCTCTCTCTCTCTCTCTCTCTCTCTCTCTCTCTACCTACCTACCTACCTAGTGAAGCCCTCCGCAACTTCGTGAGACCCGGTTTCAAAATAAAGTATAAAAAATAATAGGGCCGGGGGCGTAGCGCGGAGGTAGAACGCCCCTGCGTTCAATCCCCGGTACCACAAAAAAAAAGCATAGGTATAATCATTTTTAAAGTATACGTATAAATGCACGTGCATTCAATAGATATATATATATACAAACTATACCTATATTTGTATTTTAGGGTCAATCTCTAGTATGTGTGTATGTATGTATGTATGTATGTATGTATAATATATATTAAATATGTAAGTATATATAGAGAGAGAGACAAAATTTTAAATCTAAGGGGGAAAAATCAGTTCAGTTGATGATATTTCTATGGCAAATGGCTCTCCAGACTAGCAAGTGGATTAGTGATATTAATGCTATAAGCAGATGCATTATTTAAATCCTCCCAAGTTTTCTTCAAAGATACTCATCATTTGATGAGAAAATCTATGTTTTTCTCGTTTTTAATTTTCTAAAACACTGTAGGAAAATGCAATAAAAGCCAAAGCCACAACTTATTAATGGTTTTCTAATATTTCCAGACCCACCTGGCTCCGCGTGCGGGAGCAGCGGCAGAGGCGCCAGCGGGAGACGCGACCCGTGAGTTTGTTCGCTGACGCTTTATCTTTCTAGTGTTTCCTCTTTCGCTCTCAGCTCGAGTTTGTGGGACCACTGGGGCAGATTAGAAGACGGGGTTTGAGACTCCATCTAACTCCTGGTAGAATGGCGATCATCAAGAAGACAAACAATAATAAATGCTGGTGAGGATGTGGGGAAATAGGCACTCTCACACGCTGCTAGTGGGATTGTAAATTAGTACAACCACTATGGGGATCAATATGGAGGTTTCTCAAAAGACTAGGAATGGAACCACCACATGACCCAGCCATGCCACTCCTCAGTATCTTTCCAAAAGAACTAAAGTCAGAATCCTACAGCAGTACTTGCGTACCCAAGTTTATAGCAGCACAATTCACAATAGACAAATTATGGAACCAACCTAGGTATCCTTCAATAGATGAGTGGATGAAGAAAATGTGGCATCTATACATGGTGGAATTTTATTCAGCCATAAAGAAGAACAGAATTATATCATTTGCAGGAAAATGGATGGAATATGGTAAGTGAGATCAGCCACGTCTCAGAAAGTCAAGGGTGGTATGTTTTCTCTCATGTGTGGAAGCTAGAGAGAAAAAAAGGAAACAAAAGGGACTTTAGATAAATGAGGAGAAAGACCAGTAGCATAGTAGAAGGGGGTTGAGGGAGGGAGGCGGGGAGGAAGAAAAAGGAGGGTCGTGGAAGGAAACAGTTGAAATAGCGCTGTGTCCATATCTGAAGCTATCACTACCAATCTCACTAACACGTGTGGGGAGGGAGGAGGGGGAAGCGGAGTGGGATGCAGAGGGGAGCACTCCAAGCGATGTGTACATGTAGCACTGTGAATCTCACTATGATGTATAATTACGATGCACCAATAAAATTAAAAAATAAATAAATGAAGATAGGGTTTGAAACCCAGTTTTCTACCAAAACCTGGGCCACGCAGAACAAAGGAGCTAGAGCTTGATGCAACCTTCCATTGCTAACACCTGCTAAGGCACAGAAATCCTCGTAGTGAGTCACTTGTATTACATCGGGGAGGGAGACCTGGGCCTCCCTACACACGATGGTACGATTATTAAATGCTGAAGAATTAGGCTAGATTATACCATGCACGTATGCATAAATATCTGTACCCTGGGGAACCATTTAGCAATTTGCAAATCATGTAAATTATGTCACACATGAATTATAAATTATGAAATGGTTTCCTGTTAACTGAAGATTTAACAATGCTCCCAGAAAGACCTACCTTCATCCCTAGGAATAATTTGCTCCCGGCAGACATTGGCTGATGACTTACCAGTTGCTGCCCCACCTGCGTGTCGCCGGCATCTATTTGTGAGTTCACTGATGACTCTAGAAACATCGTTCGTGCTCAGCGACGAATGTGAGATGAATTAAATACCAGTGGCTGGCTTTGTGGCACAGCTAAGAGAAATTAAAACTTTCAAAACATGCTGAGGCAAACTTATTTTCATAAATGAATGCAGAGCACTGTTATCTTTGTAGTGGTGAAAGTAGCGCAGAGTAAATTAAAACAGTTCTCATAAATCCGGGGCACTGTTTCAAGACTTGACAATGGTGTTTAGTAAGCAGAAATTGCGTTTGATTTAACTTACCTACCTCTCAGGATGAAGTATGGGTGGTGGGTATGAATCTGTACCCACAAACTTGGATGTGCAAGGAGTGAGAAAAAGTTTGGTTTCACTTGTGGAACAGAAAAAGTAAAAATACAAAAGGATAGCCCCCTCATCTTTTACGTTCCCCTTCCCCAGTTCAGAATGCTTTGCTGGGATCTTTTGCTGTACTGGATTTTACCTACGATTTTTCAGTGTAGCACCCCATGGCTGAAAGAAAGGGGGAGGAACTTCTACCTTCGAGAGCCATCCCCTCCCCTGTTCAGTGAAGAGCTTTTTAGTAAAACAGTATTTTGTATGATGATGTTTCCATAAAGCTCAATGACTTGTTGAACAAAAGCTTCTTAGTAACAACTGCGTGCTGCATCCCCAGCTACTGGAGAACACCGGGGAGCGAGACAGACCTGTGCCGCCCTGATGGGCAGATGAGCAGGCGAGGGGCAGAAAACACGCCAGCAGATGCATGTGTAACTTCAAGTAGTGCCAAGTGCTGGGACAGGGGGATCCCCAGAGTGTACAGACAAAGACCAAGTGGGGTGGGAGGTCACTTTGAAGGAAGTGTTCAGGGAAGGTCACCCCGAGGTGGAGACATTTAAGCAGAGTGGAGAAGAATGAGGAGGAGGCAGCCAAGCAAAGCGTAGAAGGAACAGCATTGGAGATGGGGAATGGCAGGTGTGAGTGGAGAGCTGGGTGTGCCTGAGCAACCAAGAGAAGACAGACACCGTGGAAAAGCAGACGCCGCAGCGACAGCAGGTCACAGTACAGAACCAGCGCAGGTGTCCAGCAGCAGACAAATGGAGAAAGAAAATGGGTCTATACACACAATGGAGTTTTATGCAGCCATAAAGAACAAAACTGTCATTTGCAAAAAAAAAAAAGTGGATAGAACTGGATAGCGTCATGTTAAGCAAAATAAGTCAGACTCGGAAAATCAAAAGTTTTCCTCTCATATATGGAAGCTTGAGAGGAAAAAAAGTGAAAACAAAAACAGGATCTCATGAAAAGAGAAGGGAGACCAGCAGGGCGGGGGGGGGGATCAGAGCAAGGGACGGGGAGAAGGGAAGGGGAGGCACTGGGAATGAAACTGATCCAATTGTGTTATCTGCATGCACGTATATGTCAAGACGACTCGACTCTTCTTCCTCCTCACTGAGGTCCCAGCCCCAGCAGGCCCTCCTGGCCCAGTCCCTGTATCAGCCCCCCATCCCGTCCATCACACCAAAGCTCTGCCGCACTACCACCCTGTCCCTACACGGGGTGACTCCAGCCGCTAATCCACCGAGCCTCCACCATGTGGACCCACACACGGGCTGCTGACAGTCACAGCATCCAGAGGCCAGCACCGCTATTCACACGACCCTCAGCACTGCCCGGGGCTCCCTGCGTCTGTCTCCGGTTACCTACCTCCTTAGAACTGGTCCAGTTTGGAGGTGCTCCAGGCTCAGTCCTAAGCTGCCACCACCCATGCTTCCCCCTTCAGCAGATAACATCCCTGCCACCGCACAGACAGAAGCAGCCCTCGGTGGGAGCCTGTCAGCTGCCTGGCTCCGCCCAGCCTAGAAGCAAGGCTGCCACCGCCCTCACATCCCAAGCACTTCGCAGGAATTTACTGAGCACCTACTAGGCAGCAGGCGGGGCGCCAGTCACCACAGCTCCGGGAGCTCCATCCCCAGGCCCTCTCTCCCCCCTGACCACCACTCCTGCGGCCACTGCAGAGCTCCACCCACGAGGCCCACGGGAGCCTCCCACCCAGTAGATTCAGTAATGGAGACCCCTCCACGTACACTTGTCTCCATCCACTGCAGGGCCAGGGCCAGACCCTCGGGAGTCATCTCTGCCTGGCTCCCCTCCCTTGGCCAACTTGCCCAAGCAACACCAGGCCCTGCTGATTGCACTGGTAAGTCATCTTCTATCACTCCTGTCTCCACCCCCCCCCCCGTACTGCACGTTCAGTCTCCCAGCTGGATCCCCCTACCCCTCGGACAGAAGCTTTGAATAATTATTGTAAAGCAAAGGAGGCTGGTAAGGAGAGGGCTGGAAGCGGCTCCCCCGGGGGGGGGGGGGGAGGTGTGCTGAAGCAGGAAAGAGGGAGAAGGGAGGAAGACGGCCCTTCTGGTCACAATTCAGGTCAGCCATGTCCCCAAGTTCTAAGCCCCAAAGCACGATTTTGCCTGGAAGACTTTCAAAGCGGTCTCTGCACGTCACCCATGGACATCAGAAAACCTGACGGATAATTTGCTGCCGGGTGTCTGCAAAGCATTTGTTGTGTGGCCAGGGGTGTGGCTATGGAGTGACAGGGATAAAAAGACGTGTGTTTAGATTAAGGTGGACTTTAATTCAAAGCCTGCTTGTACACTTCCTCTGCTAAGCCTCCAATTCCCCAGTTGAAGGAAAATGTCCCTTTGCGGCCCCAGAGGAGGTAAGACGTGAGAAGTGCTTTGCGCAAGACCTGGCACCGGCTCCACATAATCCATAAAACACCGTTTCCTTCCTCCCAGCTCTGCAATGCTGGTAAAACGATGTTGATTATATTTATAACCTATTCGACTACACCTCCACATGTTTTCTTATGGTTTTACTCCCTCACGGGATCCCTCAATAAAAGCAGGGGATAAAAGTGTAGCTGTTCCCATTTTAAAGGGATGTGTAGTATATGTGTAGATACATATATGATCGTATGAATATACATCTGGTTCCTTAATATTTTTGGAATTCCAGATGTGACACATATGCCTCCAGACACACACAAAAATTCAACACATTCATGTTCTAGTATCACAAAGGGACCATGTCACCATATGGAATTGGGGAGCCGGTAATCTCCCACCCGGAGCGCCCTGCTGTGGACACCCCACCTGCTGATTAGGGGACATCTGTGCCAAGGATACACAGCATCATATGTCCTTGACAAACAGGGTGGCGAGCACGGACCAGCTGGTCCAGCAGGAATGCCAATGGTATCCATGCTTCAACAAGTATGTGAGGTCTCCATTTTTTCCACCTAGACAAGCAGGAAGCCAGAATACTAGTCCGAAGCTGGGAGTGAGGTATGACATACTTGGCGTGTCAACTTGGCTAGGCCGGGGTACCTAGTCACTTGGTCAAACACCAGTCTAGATGTCGCTGTGAAAGTGTGTTTTGGATGAGATCGGCACTTGAATCAGTAGACTTGGAGTACAGCAGATTACCCACCATACTGTGGGCGAGCCTCATCTAATCAGTGAATGGCCTTAAGAGAAAAGACAGGTTTCTCCAGAAAAGGAAGGATTCTCCCCCCAGACTTGCCCTTTGCCTCAAGCCTGCTGGTCCACCCTGCACGCTGTGGCAGACTTCCTAGCCTCCATAATTGCATGGGACAACTCTTTAAAAGAACTCTCTCCCTCTCTCCTCTCCTCTCTTTTCTTCTTCCTCTTCTCCTTCTTCTTTTCTCTTTCACTTTCTCTCTCTCTCTGTCTCTCTCTCTCTCTCTCTTTCTCCTCCCCCCAATCAATTGTTTCCCTGGGGAACTCTGATTAATACAGTCCCTCAGGCTTAAAATTTGTTATTAAATATGAACTTGAGATGCAAAAGAATAAAAGGCAGCCCAACCAAGACATCAGCAGGCAAGCAGAAAAAGAGAAAGAAAACACACACACACACACACACACACACACACACACACACACACACACACTTGCCCCATCCGTCAGTTTCTACTCCTCTTGAGTGAATGCCCCAGGGTACCATGGCAGGTCCTCAGGGCCAGGGACAATCTTCTTGTGATAAAAGCCAGAGCTTCTGCAGTTCACTCCCAGAGCATCAAGGCCGTCCGTTGTCAGCAATGTCTTAGAGTCTGTGAGGAACGTCACCATCTTCAGAGAAGTTCATATCCTTTTAATAGAGGAACTGCCTCTACCCACTGTCTCCTGCAGTTGGAGATCCTGCTTCAGCATTGACCTTCACTGCTGTTATTCCCATTTCCACGGATGTATTGTCCAGGCTTCCGCGGCCACCTTGCTGAGTAATAAAGCGCCCCCAGATCTCATTTGCTTACGAGAGTGAGCGTTTGTCCACACTCACGGGTCGACAGGGAGCTGCAGCGGATCGCAGATGGGCTCTGGACGGCCAAGCATCTTCACTCAGGCGCGGGCTGAAGGCGCACTGGCTACCTGAGCGTGCTCAGCTCACGGCGAAGACGGAGCTGGAAAGACGAAAGGGAAACCGGGCCAGCACGTGTAAGTCCTCTGGCTGGATGCGGCGCACTCCAACTCTGCCCTCATTCCATTGGCCAAAGAAAGCTCCATGGGGAACCGCGGTCAGGGAATGGAGTGGATGGGGAGGAGGGTCTCTTGCCTACCCTGGTGGGCGGTGCCACTGCTCCAGGCAAGGGATACAAGTGAAGATCCCTATTCAAAGGGGGGAATGGGAATTTGGAAGTGCAACCCAATCTACCACGTGACAGATGGTTATTGACTTTGCCCTGGGGTTGGACGTGAGGACATTGTGGACTGCGTCCTTCCCTATGAGGACCACGGCGGGGGGGGGGGGGGGGGGTCTCTCAGATCCCAGGGCCAGGTAAGCATGTTTCTGGCAAAGAGTTGTTTTGTATTTATGGACACTCTACTCATGCCGGCGACCTCACATCACTGCTCCACCGGCGACCAGGGCACAGCCCGCCTCTGGCAGCTGTGTCTAGTGAGGTTTGCCCTGGCTTCCTGTTGGGCTTCTGCCTTTAGCCTTCATTTAGACTAATTTATCTCTCTTTTGTCCATTAGTTTGATCTGGATCAATTTTGTAGGCTTTTTTCTTTTCTCTTCCTCCTCCTCCTCCTCCTCCTCCTCCTCCTCCTCCTCCTCCTTTTGGTGAATTTTTACTTATTTATGCATCTAATGAATACACTGTCATCTTTATGTGACTAAATAATCTAAATAATAAAATGTCATGCACAGAATAAATGAGTTGTTCTCCCACCTCTATCTCCTCCGATCCAATTTCCTACCCCAGATGTAGCTGTTGTACCATGTTTAAATTGTGTGCTCATGAGGAAGTCCTATCTGTTGGAAGAATTCCAGCAGAATTTCTGAGACAAGGAAATCCATGCACTTTAAATTTGGAAAGATGTTGCCTAATTATTTTCCAAAAAATCCTTGTACTAACTTACACTTCCATTACTAGTGCCGTGCTTTCCAGGGTCACCAGCACTTGTGTTACCAGAGGTGCCCTCAGTGTGCTTTCAAAGTTTTCATCTCTGCCCAACTGATAAGCGAAATTCTTTTAAAAACCATTTGTGCCGGGTGTGGTGGCACATGCTTGTCATCCCAGTACTTGGGAGGCTGAGACAGGAGGATCGTAGGTTCAAAGCCAGCCTCAGCAACTTAGTGAGACCCTGTTTCCAAATAAAAAATAAATAAAAATCAGTCTGGGGGTATAGCCCAGAGGTAGAATGTCCCTGGGTTCCATCACCAGTACCACAAAAAAATAAATAAATAAATACCATTTGTATTTCTCTTTCTGTTCATATGCTTTGTAAAACCTTTTTATTGATTTCTAAGAACTCTTTGCATATTAAGGAAATTAGTTTAGAAAGATTACACATCATTGTTAGTCCCTCAAAGCCTTTCTGAAAAGAGATGACTAGAGAAATATATTGATACATGAGATAGATACTGGGCACTAAACACACACTGGGGAAAGAGTGGGCTAGTCATAGAGTCCTGCTGAGAAGACTTGCTTTTCTCATACTGCTATCCCCTTTCTCACGCCTCACTCTGAATTTATCCATTTTGGTACCATGGTTTCTCTCAAGTAAGATGGAGCTCCTTACTCCGAAGGTGAAAGGAGTTTAATGAACCCTCTGCAGGAGGATCCTGCTGCTTTGACAGCTGTCTGGCACGAGACGCATGTCTGAGCACTTGTCAAATAACCTGGATAAATGCTGCACTTGTAAAAATCCCAACGCCAGCACACAGACCACAGGTGAGCACAGATCGCAGGTGAGCCGAACGCCGTGTTTCCAGGTGTCCAGGTCATGTGTGTCTGTGATCCGTTGTGCGGCTCCAGCAAAGCCAGCCCCGGCACGCTGGTAGGGGAAAGGAAGAGAGTTATTTTAACACGGGCGTGCAAACGCTGAAAGCACATCTGCTTGCAACCTCGGCTCAGGGTGTCCACACCTGGCACGCTCACAGCCAACTAACTCACAGCCAGCATGTCCCCAGCCTCACATCAGTAAGAAAAACAATGTTACTAGTCCTGCCCCAGTTTCTGTTTGGAGAGGTTTTGTCGTTTCTGCTGATTTGCCGTATAGACCACAGCTGTCCCTGAAGCCTCCCGCCTGCTCTCTGCTGCCCAAAGTCCACACCCATCCTCGATGCTTTAAAATGAAGGGATAGCCTCGGAATTTAAAATACAGCATTCCTATAATTATTTTCTGCGTTTCTACACATTTGCAGGTAAGTTTTGTCTGTTTAAAACAGAATGAAAAGACAGTCATGATGGTGCACACCTGTAATCCCAGTAATTGGGAAGCTGAGTCACAGGGATCACAGGTTCAAGGCCAGCCTCAGCAACTTAGCAAGACCATGTTTCGAAATAAAAAAGGGAGCTGGGCATGGTGGTACACCCCTATAATACCAGTACTTAGGAGGCTGAAACAGGAGGATCCCAGGTTTAAGGCCAGCCTCAGCATCTTAGTGAAACCAACAACTTAGCGAGACCATTTCAAAATAAAAAAGGGATGGGGAGTGTATGTAGCCCAGAGGTAGAATGCCCCTGGTTTCAATCCCTGCCACCAAAAATAAAACAAGGCAGAATGGAAGCGTGTACAACTTCAAATGTTTGAGTAAATTATTTACAGACTATTAACAGCACTAAACTCCACATGGAGATCAATTTCAAGCAATGAGTTTTGGGGGGTTATTTTTGCAGTATAAAAGAGGGTGTTTCTAAATGGGGGAGGTGGCACACGCCTGTCATCCCAGTACTTGGGAGGCTGAGACATGGAGGATGGCAGGTTGGAGCCAATCTCAGCAACTTAGTGAGACCCTGTTTCAAAATAAAAAATAAACAGATAAAAAGTGATGGGGGTGCAGCTCAGAGGTAGAACACCCCTGGGTTAATCTCCAGCAACACACACACACACACACACACACACACACACACACACTCACACACAGAGAGAGAAAGTATTTCTGAAAGCCTGTGATAAAGCCACATAGCCAGATTTCCAGCATTTCCTGCTTTCCTGCCATTCGTTTTGCTTTACGTTATTGTTTTATATACTTATTTATATGCACCTTGCTTGAGAAAAGCAATTAAGAACTGACATTGTAGAATGGCCATAAGCAACAGGGCCCAGCGACACACACCTATGGTCCCAGCTACTCGGGAGGCTGAGGCAAGAACCTGAGGCCAGCCAGAAGTTCGAGGCCAGCCTGAGCAACCTAGCAAGACCTAACTCAAAAAAAAAATTTTTTTTAATTTTTTAAGATCATAACCAGGATTAAAGGTCATTGTCAGTTTATCAGTGTATGAGGTTTTCTGATCACTTTTTAATTGATGCAATAACTTATTGTTGTTGCTAGTACAATAAGAAATTGCTTTACTAAATTAAATGTTTCACAAATACCCGGTGGTGCTTCTCAGTATCTGAATAGGACTCAGCCAATCAGGTGAGAGGAAATGCGCCGTATCCTCTAGACCAATCAGCTGAGAGGAAATGCGCCGCACCCTCTAGACCAATCAGATGAGAGGAAATGCGCCGCACCCTCTAGACCAATCAGATGAGAGGAAATGCGCCGCACCCTCTAGACCAATCAGATGAGAGGAAATGCGCCGCACCCTCTAGACCAATCAGATGAGAGGAAATGCGCCGCACCCTCTAGACCAATCAGATGAGAGGAAATGCGCCGCACCCTCTAGACCATCCCAAGCAGAGTGCGGTCATCTCTTCGCTCCCAGACGCAGGCTCTGCAGGTGGATTGGTTCTCCTTTTCCTTCTCTCTCTTTTAGCTTCAAAGCCCCCATCACATTGCACTGTGGAATTTGGATTAGAAAAGCAATGTGCCATAGCTTCATTTAGCTATTCTGTATACTTTCATATATATATATATATATATACTTTCATGGGTGCATTGTAATTATGTATCACAGTGAGGTTCAGAGTGACACAAACACACATGCACACAGCGCCTGGCATATTTCCCTCTGCAGCATTGCACAATAGGAAAAGTGACATTGTAGTTTCCATCTTCTTGCCTCAAGGGGACATCAGGAAAGTCACATAAAAAGTGTCTAAATTGTTTTAGACCCTAGACTATGACAACGGAGTTGCTTTCTCCCCGGGGGCTCTGAAAAGCAATAAATCATTTACTGTTGGAATGTTCTCAGTGCTTTAAGAAAACTAAATACAGAGCCATTAATGAAATATAAAATAAATAGAGAAATACACGTATTCAAAGCTGAATTCTCCTTTTCATGGTAATTACCTATTGGCAATACAATAGCAACTTTTTTCCCCTTAGCTAAGATTTAAAATTCAACTTTACCTGTCTGAAATTCAATGGCATATGAAAATAAGTTCACAGAAAACCTTAATGGGGGTTGGTTTGGGAACACGTTCATTAACATTAAGTTAAACTAGGAAACAGCTTGTTATGGTTAAGAAGTAACCTGTGTCTGACATTGCTAATCCTCTGGGCATCCAACGACTGGAATTTCAGAGTTGGAAGGAACCTTAGGAATCATCTGGAACAGTCCTCTCTATGGCATTTCTCATGGTGAACCATCCTAGATTTGAAAATTCCATGTTTGGCTGGGCATGGTGGAACACCCCTGCAATCCCAGTACTTGGGAGCCTGAGATAGGAGGACTGCAGGTTGGAGGCCAGCCTGGGCAATTTAGCGAGACCCTCAGCCACGTATTTTTTTTTTGAAACAAGCTATCTTGTTTCAAAATTATATATATATATATATATATATATATATACATATATATATATATATATATATATATATATATATATGACTGTGGGTGTAGCTTGGAGATAGAATGTCCCTGGGTTCAATCCAGGAAGGACGGATGGAAGGAAGGAAGGAAGGGGAGGGAAAGAAAATTTAATCCCCAGTAACAAAAAAATTTTTAAGTATGTAACCTGGATAAATGTCTTCATATCTTTGTGGGGTGGGGGTTAGTAAGGATTGAACTAGGATCACTGTACTCCTGAGCTATGCCCCTAGCCCTTTTGATTTTTTATTTTGAAACAGAGTCTTGCCAAGTTGCCACATGCTGGCCACCTGCGATCCTCCTGTCTCAGCCTCCCAAGCACTGGGATTAGAAGCATGCGCCACCATGCCCGGCCATGTCTTTATATCTTTACAAGCAAAGCTGTATGTTAACAATCCCAGTGTCCTACGATGCTCTGAGCTCAGCCACCAGACCAAATGACACCGCACAGTTATCACTGAGAGGCAGGTTTGGGGCTGGAGGTGTAGCTCAATGGTAGAGCACACGTTTAGCATGCATGAGGTCCTTGGTTCAAGCCCCAGCACCAAAAAAAACTACATATAGCCACATATATATGCATACATATACATATACATATATACACACACATACATGTACACATATATATATATACACATACAGGCGTGGGTTCTGCTGTGATTGTCACTTTGAGTAGACAGCCAATGTCTCTATGTCTGGAGGGTGAACACGTAGTGGATGCGGCTGGGGCCCCGTTTGCATGCCCCTCACCTCCGCCCCCTCCCATCTTCGGCACTTCTACCCCTCACCTGTGTCTACCACGTGGCGTGCCAGAAGAGCCTTCCAGGAACGACCGTCCAACGGCGACTACAGACCCTGCCCCGCCCTCTGGTCCGCGCTGGCTCCCTGGCTCCGTGGCCCCAAAGATAAGCAGATGGCCACACACGCGTGCTGGGCACCCTCTTCCAGCTCCCCTCTCTCCTCTCTCAGTGGGGTTTCCTGGGGTCACACCCCAAGTTAACTCTTCCCTCTGCTTCTGGGGGTACCCAGACCAGAGTCATAGCAGCGTTGGGACTTGGAAAAACTGGAGAGGCCCCCAGCCCCCTTTACTCTACAAATAGGGAAACAGACTCAAGAAGTGACTGAGCCCAAGAAGGCCCAGACTTCCAGATTCTTAGCCCGGATTCTTTGCAGCTCGCCCCTCCCTCCAAGTCCAACCCAGGAATGGGACTGTCAAACAGCCGCTTAGTAGCCCATATTCTAGAATGTGTCATGTTCTAATTAGAGCATCATAGCAAGTAAATATATTGGGTTCACAGAAACATATTTTATTTAAAATAATTTCTATACACTGATATGTGAAATTCTCTTTTAATACTTTTATTGGTGCACTGCAATTATATGATGCGATTATATGAAGATCAATGTGATACAAACACACGTGCACACAGCACTTGGTGTCTTTCCTTCCGCACCCCACCCGCTCCCCCTGCTCCCTTCCACTCCATGTTAGTGAGATTGTGGTAACACCTTCATATAGTGCCATAGTATTCTCTGAACCATTTCCTTCCTCATCTTCCTTTTTCCCTTCCCCAACTCTCTCCTCCAACCCCCTTCCAACTACTCTATTGGTCTCTCCTCATTTATCTGAGGTTCCTTTTTGTTTCCTATTTTTCTCTCTAGCTTCCACATATGAGAAAAAAAATATGACCCTTGACTTTCTGAGACTGGCTGATGTCGCTCAGCATAGTACTTTCTAGTGCCATCCATGTTCCCGCAAATGACATGATCCTGTCCTTCTCTATGGCTGAGTAGAAGTCCATTGTGTGTATAGACCACATTTTCTTTATCCGTTCATCTGTTGATGGGCACCTGGGTTGAAGAACCTGCAATTCCATCTTGTATTCACTGCTGTATACTTAGTGTGGAGAACAGCAACCTGGTATACAGTAGGCACTCAATAAAGACTTCTGGAATGAGTAACTTGCATGATATTACTCAGGTTCAGATGGAAGTGAGTGCCTCAAAAACATACCCTACCACCCACACCTCCCTCTCCCCTCGAGACCCCCAGGCTAATCTCCAAGAATTTTATTTTATTTTTATTTTTTTGCGGTACTGAGAATTGAATCCAGGGACATTCTACCTCCGAGCTACACCCCCAGCCCTATTTTTTATTCTTTATTTTGAAACAGGGTCTAAGTTGTGGATGGCCTCACTAAGTATCTGAGGCTGGCCGTGAACCCGGATCCTTTGGTCTCAGCCTCCCAAGTACTGGGATTACAAGCGTGCGCCACTATGCCCGGTTCTCCAAGAATTCTTGTAGCCACTACCTAGGTATCGCCAGATCTCATGCTGTTCTGCCCTAGGGAGGCTCCTGACTCCAGAAAGAAATGCACTGAGGGGCCCCGCCGAAGCCTGGCCCGGCCTCTCCTGGTGCAGAAGACCAGACTAAAGGGCTCCGCTTCCAGAGTCCCCGCCGCTGGCTGCTGTGTGCATTGCAAAAATCATTTCAGAAATCCAACAGTAATATCGCTGCCACCAGCAATGAGCTGCCTGGAGAGAGCTCTTTAGTGACCTGTCATCGATGGGAAGGCATTGCCAGCAGCCAGCCTGAGTGACCGCAGTGGCTGGAAAGCCTCCTTGGCCTCCTAATTTATGGTAGGCGCAACAGGCCGGGACTCCCTGCTAATGGCTTCCTTCTGTGCGTGGCTCCCTCAGCGACTTCAAAGCGCAGTCGCTGGGTGAGGGAGAAGCTTAGGGACTCGGGCCTGCTATCTTGACTGGCACAGAGGTTAAATGGAAATTGGAACTTGAGAAAAGGTCAATGAAGTCCTTAAGTAGAGGAGAGAAGGGAAAGGAGGTATTTTGTGAGCAGCGGAAGAACTGGCCACTCGCCTTTCTTCTAACGTGATCTGGACGCTCGCGCTCCATTTGATCCGTCATCCATTGACATTCACTGCTAAAGAAGAGAAATAATAGTGTAGTTTATCCAGAGACCTTCCAAAAACAGAGCAGCAGGTCATATTAAGTACAATTCAATTGGGCTCTGCAAGGCAGGGTATGCTGTGGTTGCTGTGTTAGCACTGCTGTTATTTAAACATTTACAGTTGTTGTTGTTGATTGTTGTTGTTGTCAGTATCTACAATTATGCAGTACCATGCCAATTGCTATAGGGCATTAAAAGTCTTATAAGAAGCCGGGCGTGGTGGCGCACGCTTATAATCCCAGTACTTGGGAGGCTGAGACAGGAGGATCACAGGTTCCAGGCCAACTTCAGAAGCTTAGCAAGACTCTCAGCAACCTAGCAAAATCTTGTTCAAAACAAAAAATATACAGGGCTGTGGGTGTAGCTTGGAGGTAGAATACTCCCCGAGTTCAATCCTCAGTACAAAAAAAATTTATGTTTTTCAAATGGAGGTAGCCAAGAACCTGTAAAATCTGAAAGGTATTGGGTGTGTGCACACTGCTGGATAAAAGATTTTGGAGACATTATATTCCCCTGAAATGGGACACCCCACTCTCCCCAGGTCATGCAGTAGGTAGAGCAGAGATTTTGGGGTGTAATTGGTCTGGGTTCGAATCTTGGTTCATCTGTCGACGTGCTGACGGCCTTTAGTCAAGTTACTAGGACTCGATGAGTCTTGATGATTATCTGTAAAATGGGGTCACCACTGTGTTGGTCAGCTTTGCATGACTACCACAGAACACCAGAGGCAGGCTACTTTTGAAGATAAGAGGTTTGTTTAGTACATCTTTTTCAATGTCTAATTTGCTAAACATTTAAAAACTGTTACGGTTTGGAGCGATGCCGCGGGTTCTTGTTCTTAGCTAATTTAGAAAAAGTTAGCCAGAACTACTGTTGCAAGCTTGAACAAAGTTTTTATTATACAGAGAGAAAACAGGGGACAGAGTAAACAAAGCACCACGCCAGAGGTGACGTAGTGGAGTGCCTTGAAAGTAAGGCACTGAGGCCTTTGAACATACATA
>PVJS01043887.1:0-16887 GCA_004027185.1 Glis glis | reverse complement strand
CTACACCCCCGGCCCTATTTTTTATACTTTATTTTTGAAACCAGGTCTCATGAAGTTGCAGAGGGCCTCACTAAGGAGAAAGAGAGAGAGAGAGAGAGAGAGAGAGAGAGAGAGAGAGAGAGCTGAGGCTGGCCGAGAACCCGGATCCTCTGGTCTCCGCCTCCCAAAGTACTGGGATTACAAGCGTGCGCCACCACACCCGGCCCAGATGTTAGATTGTATCAAGTGGTATGTCTCAGCAAAGAGTCTTGATGCAAAGGAAAACAAAAGATCTTCACAGAATAAAAACATATTTATATCAAATATTTTAAGAAATAAAATACAAAATTACAAGTGATATACAGATCCACTTTGAAGATTAATAATAAAGAACATTTATATGTTCCCACAAAGTAAATAAAAACAAAACATCTCCATATATGTGTATACCTGTATACCAATAAACCATCCACAATATAGTTTTGCTTTATTATATTGTTATTGTTATAAATGAAATTGTATTCTACATATTTCAATGATTTGGTATTTTTTTACTCACAATTGTAATACTGAAATTTTCTTATGTTGGTACATTTCTTATGTTGGTACTGTCCAAAAATGGACAGTAATTTGTCCATTTTTCATTTCCTTGTTTTTCATTGAATGAATACAAATTATTCATCCATACTTTTGTTATTCGAACATAAAGTTGTTTTTAGGTTTTGTTTTGTTGTTGCTGTTATTCCCACACCACACATATGAACACATACAAACACACTTAAAATTACTGGGTGAAAGGAAAAATATACACTTTTCTAGATAATAATATTTTGCCCCTAGATGGTTTTGTCTATAGTCCTGGTAGCAGTGTATGATCATTTTTGTTTTCTTTCCTGTTTTTTTTCCAGAGTATTGCTAAGCTTCTGAAATTTTGCAAGTGCATTTTATAAACTGATTTCCTATTTTGCTTTTATTTTGCCATTTTCTGATTTCTAATTAGAGTGAGGCACATTTTACATATTTATTGGTGATTTCTAAGCTGTGAAATGACTATATCTTTGGGCTATTTTTGCGTTAGACTTATCTTTTCTTGATAATTTAATGGAAAACATCTATTCTCTTAACAGATTTATTGAAGTATAATGTGCATATAATAAAATTCTTCAATTTTAATGGATTTTAAATACACAACTAGATATTTTGACTCAAGTATGATCTATATTAAGTTTATGGTTGCATACTTGTCATCAAAATCTAGTTATTTAACAGTTCCTAAAAGTTCAAATGTTGTAAAATTTAACATATTTTGTAATTATTATTAATTTTCAGGATATTTGCTTTGAAATCAGAATTTATGTTATATACAATAATGTTTCTTCAAAATTTGTTGGAATTTTTCATTAACAGATAACAGACCCCAAAGAAAATGTAATTTCCAATTTTCAGGTATCCTATTCTATGGACGTCTAATACATCAGGTTTGTTAATTATTTTCATATCTTCTACATTCCTATTGATTTTTTAAAATTTTTTATCATTTTTAAATAAATGTGTGTGGTCATTTTCTAACACTATGGTGAACTTGTCATTCTGTATGCAGGTCTAGTTATTTTTAGTTTAAATTAATTTTAAGTTTACATTTCTATACACACACAAGTTTAGAACAGTTACATGTTCCTGGTGATTGAACCATGTTGCCAATATTCAGTGATGTTACATTCTGATAAATCCATTATAATTTGAAAATATACTTAATACAGCTATCCTTTCAAATATCATAGCTTAGCAAAGCACACTGTGGAGCACACATTGTTCACCTTTGAGATCCTGTGGAGGATTGGGGTCTCTGCCTGATTCAACTTCCCAGCAACAGGAAAGGGTATTTTAACCACATTATCACTTGCTTGGAAAAATATCAAAATTCAAAGTATAGTTTCTACTCAATATCTATCACTTTAGTAATATTGTAAAGTTGAAAAATCACGTGAATCTATTGTAATCCATTACAAAATAATATATTTTCCTTAAATTTTCTCATGTTGAACTTTAGTTAACAATGAACTAGAATATAATTTTTAAAATTATTTTCTTGGTAAATTATAATTATAATAATAATGGGATTAGTTGCTACATATTTGTAAGTGCATGTATATATCATAATTTTGTCAAATTAATTTTTCGGTACCTCCCCTTTTCCTCTACTTTTCCCTCCCCCTGGTTCCTTTCCTCTACTCTACTGACCTACCTTCCATTTTCATGAAATGCCCCCTCCCCATTTTTTTTCTTTTTTCCTCTCTAGCTTCCACATATGAGAGAAAACATGTGAATGGATGTTTTCTGAGTCTGGCTTATTTCACTTAACATATCACTACCAAGTTTCATCCATTTTTGTGGAAATGATGTAATTTCATTATTCTTCGTGGATTAATAAAACACAATATACCTTTTTTATCCATTCACCGGTTGATGGGCACCTAGGCTGGTTCCATAATTTGGCAACTGTGAATTGCACTACTATAAACATGGGTATGCATTTTTTTATAAAGTATGCTGCCTTTAGTTCTTTTTTTTTTTCTTGCGGTACCGGGGATCCAACGCAGGGCGTTCTACCTCCGCGCTACGCCCCCGGCCCTATTTTTTTATGCTTTATTTTTGAAACTGGGTCTCACAAAGTTGCGGAGGGCCTCACTAGGTAGAGAGAGAGAGAGAGAGAGACAGGGAGAGGGAGAGAGAGAGAGAGAGAGAGAGAGAGCTGAGGCTGGCCACAAACCCGGATCCTCCGGTCTCCGCCTCCCAAAGTACTGGGATTACAAGCATGCGCCACCACGCCCGGCTCTTTAGTTCTTTTGGATAAATACTGATGAGTGGTATAGCTGGATCATAGGGTGATTTTATTCCTAGTTTTTGAGGAACCTTCATACTGATTTTCATAGTGTATATTCTAATTTACAATCCAACCAACAGAATATGGGTTCTTTTTCCCAAAAATCCTCACCAACATTTATTATTATTTTTATTCTTTTTAAAAATATACTTTTACTGGTAGATTATTATCTCATATCATAATGAAGTTCAGAGTGATAGAGACATACATACAAACAATACTTGGTTGCTTCTCCTGGCTCCCTCCCAACCCCTCCCTTTCCATACATGATATTAAAATTGTCATTGATAATTTCATATGTGTATATAGCGTCAATAGAAGTATTTCATTAATTAATCCCCCCTTCCCCACCATCACCCTACCCTAGACCCCCTCTGTTGCTCTACTTGGGTTTCTTCTAATTTGTCTGGAGTCCCTCTTGTACTCTGATTTCTCCCTAGCTTCAACATATGAGAGAAAACATATGATCCTTCACTGTCTGTGACTGGCTAATCTCACTTAGCATAATGTTCTCTAGATTCATCCATTTTCCTGCAAGTGACATAATTTTGTTTTTCTTTATGGCTAACTAAAATTCCATTGTGTGCACATACCATATTTTTGTTATCCATTCATCCATTGATGGACACCTAGGCTGGTTCCATGATTTGGCTATTGTGGATTGTGCTGCTATAAACATGGATATGCATGTATTACTGTAATATTCTGATTTCATTTCCTTTGGAAAGATTCCCAGGAGTGGTACAGCAGATCATATAGCAGTTCCATTCCCAGATTTCTGAGGAACCTTCACACAGATCTCCATAGTTAATCTTGATGATAAATAATCATTCTAACTGGATGACTCAGTGTAGTTTTGATTTGCATTTCACTGATTGCTAAGGTTTAGGTACATTTATAATAAACTGGTTTAAACTTGTTCTATTGGAAGAAAAATTAAGTCCACTTATTTGAAAACAAAGATGAACTCACCTTTAAATTTGCTTTCTCATTAGTTCCTTCAAAAATGCATTATTAAAGCTGTGATTGACATTTTTCTCATAATGAATCCTCTCAGGATATTGTGTAGCTTATGGAAGTACAAAGGGAGAGGAAGGCATTTCTCATTTTAAAATCTTTATTATTAGGCTAACTCTCCAAGTTTAATGTTTTTCTCTTCCTATCTTTTTAGTCAAAATACAAATCAGCACGGATATTGTTTCTAATATTTCAAAATGTAATGTTTTTTGTGAAAATATTTTGCATAAGGTTGTATATGTACTGTTCATATACCTCAAGTTTAATAAAATGGGTTTGATTCATGTTCTAAAGAAAATCAAATAACTCAAATAACACAAAAATTTATTATGTCCTTAGTTATTACCCTAATGACATAAGTACAGGCATTGGTGTTAAGTGCTTTTATGTATTATCCTCCTAGTTTTTTGTATACTACTAACCAATCCCATAAATCATTGAGCTATTCAGAAAAATAAATTTATAAAGAATAACAGGAAAAGACTGGCATTACATATCACATACCTATTTTTTCTTGGTCAATAACACACACGGAAACATATACACAATGGAGGAGAATCAAATTCTTGGCTTAGCATTATTAATGGGAAGAATTGCAGTAAGCAATTATAACATTAGTCCTTTTGTTGGTCCTTATGCCATCTAAATTTTCTAATAAGATGTTCATCTATAAATCAGTTAATTATAAATTGTGATTAAAGCTATCAAGTAATTTCTTCTTAATTGAAAACTTATGCGAAACATGTCTAACCAGAGAATACTCTATAAGCACTATTAAATAATGTAGCTACAATCTTTTTTGGTAATAAATTACATGTCAAACAGTTAAAGTATATTTGAGGATAAAATAAAGGTGTATTTCCCAAACAACAGTGGTAATTTTTTAATTTGAAAATTTCTTATTTTAGCAGATGGAAGATTTTGAGATTTATTGCTTCTACATGTTAGCTTCATCTACCATATACAGATCAAGATACTCAAATAGACTGATAATTATAAAGTGCAAATGTTTTAAATGCTTTTAAGAATATGGTTTAAAACTTGATGGGCATGATGTGTTATTTGTACTAAAGAGTAAACACACATATTTGCCTAGATTCCTTTTTCAGAATTTGGAAGTAGAAAATATGTCTGTCAAAAGGGTAAACAAAGTATCCTACATGTGTTAAGACATAGTCTTGGATATTCTATTAAAAACCTAAAATCTTCCAAATTTCACTAAAATTATGAACCCACAAATCCAAAATTCTTAACAAAATCCAAAGCATATTATAATACAACTTTTCCAAAGATACATATTAGAATATTGACACCATCACTCTTTATAATAGCCCCCAAACCAGAAAGTACAGAAATCTCCATCAACAATCAAGCAGATAGTTAAGATGTGTTTACACAATGTAATACTATGCTGCAATAATCATAAACACACTGCAACTGCAATAATATAAAAAATCTCAAAACCATCATTCTGAGTGAAAGATGCTGGACATAAAAGACTATATTATTTGTCATTCCATTTATATCATATCAAATCAGGCATAAATAATCTATAGTATGAACTCTAATGTCAAATCAGGTATAAACAATCTACAATCTGAACTCCCGATCATAAATTTCCATTAAGGAAAAATAATGGCTGAAAGGAGGCTGAGCAAGACTCACAGGATACTGCTTGTATTTTATTTAGTGATCTTATGCTAGAAGAAATAGCATTCAATATTACTCAAAGATTAGTATATAAAATTTTAAAAATATCAATATACATACTCATAGTTAATAATTTAGCAGGAATAGATAAAGGATATAAGTACAAAATATAATGATAGATTTTTTACATAAATAAATAATATTCAATTAAAAGTGAAGTTTTAGAGAAAGGGAAGATTTATAACTTTCAAAACTTCAAATACTTAAATATGAATTAATCAAAATGTGTACAAACTATACACAGAAAACTTAAAAAGATTTTTTAGAGATGTTAAAGAATACTTAAATAAATGGGTGAGTAAATAGACGAGGGAATTTGCCATATTCACAGATGGAGGGGCTTATTATTGCAAAGATGTCATTCCCACCCAAACAGGGGCTCAATTGTAGTCCTAATTAATGTCATTAGACTTACTTGTAGAAAGTAAAAATTGTTTTGAAATTTTACCTGAAAATGCAAAGGCTGAGAATGAGTTCAGAGACTCTAGGAGACAAAAAAAAAGTGAGGAGATTTTCTCCAGCTCTAATCCAGCAGGAGCAGGACTAAGGTAATTAAGAAAGTGTTATGATGGTGATAGATTGTAAAAGTAGATCAATAAAACAGTGTGAAGAGCCTACATAGACCCATGCATGTATGAACACTGCATTTATAAAATATTTTTCTGAAATGCAATAAAATTAATGTGATATTTTCAGTGCATCCTGTGGGATCTACTGCATATTCTTATAGAAATAAACTTCCACTTGTTTGTCATACCTGACATACAAAAATAAGCAAAAAGAAAAACAAAAAAAAACTGCAGGTGCATGACGGATGGAAATGTGTAAACCAAAACAATAAGACTTCTTTTCCAGAGTAGACGATTATTTTTAAAACAGGACACAAAAATTCCAATGCCAAAGGGGAAGATTAAAATTTGGGAATTCATTAAAATGAAGAATTTAGGTCATAATAAGAATGATTAAGGATCAAAAGCAGAAGAATATTTCATATATAAATTTAACAAAGGATTTGTATTCTAATTTATTAATAATACCTACAAATCTATACAAATGAAAGACACTTTGATTTTATGAATGGTCTGTTCAAAGGACTTGAAAGGCACTTCAGAAAGGATGGTATCCTATCCTAGTGACCACTAAGTATATTTTAAAAGTGTTCAATTTCTTTAGTTATCAGGGAAATTCAAAATAAAAGCATGAGATATCACTATATATCCACTGTTTTAGACCCTTTTGTCTGCTTGTCATAGTTGGAATAAAATTTCCCAGAAAGGCTTATGTATTAGCAATGCAAAATTGTTCAGAGATGAAATAATTGAATCAGGGCTCTAATCCCATCAGTAGATAAATCTATTGACCTATCAATACTTTAAGTGGACTTACTGGGTGGGAATGTAGGCAGCTAGGGTGTGGCTGGAGGAGGAGATGGGTCACCGGGGACATGACTTTGAGGACTATACCCGTTCCTGATCACTTTCTGCCCCCCTGTCTCCATCTGCTTTCTGGCTTCCATGAGACCATGATGACCATGAGACAGTTGACTGTGGACTATACCTCTGAAACAGCCAGCCCAAATAAAACTTCCCTCCTCTATGATATTCCTGTCAGGTATTTTGGTCACAATGATGGAAAAACAGACTAAAACACTGCTATACCAAATATCATAAAATAGCTTAAAAACAATAGGAATTTATTTCTCAGAGGTCTAGAGGCTGGGAAGTCCAAGATCAAGGTACCTGCTGAGGGCCTGAGTTCTGGTCACAGACAGCACATTATACTTGTGTCCTTACATAGAGGAAGGGATAAAGGAGTTCTCTTGGGCCTCATTTATAAGGTTTCCAATCCCATTCATGAGGGTTCTGTGTCCCTGACATAATCACCTACCAAAGGTTCCACCTCACAGTACTATTACATGAGGGGTTAGAATTTCAACACATGAATTTTGAGATGACCCACACATTCAGACCATGACACCCACAGAGTGTTTAAAATTTTAAAAACTTTAGTCTGGTTTTTAAACAATTGTCTACCATAATCTACAAGAGTTGACATATAAAATTAAGCAAAACTTCAAGTTAAATGGTACGTTTATGGCAGGAGGATTAGTTAGTTCAGTCTCTTTGGAACTTTGCTTTGCAGTATCTATTAAAACTTGGCCAGTGGGGGATGGTGGCACGTGCCTGTAATCCCAGTACTTGGGAGACTGAGATAGGAGGATCATGGGTCTGAAGTCAGCTTAAGCAACTTAGCAAGACCCTGTTTCAAAATAAAGAATTAAAAGGACTTAGAGCTAGAATGTCATCCCTGGGTTCCATGCCAAGTAATAAATAAATGATAAATCAATAAATCAATAATAAATAAATAAACAAATGAAAAACACACCTTATAATTCAGCAGTTATAATCCTAGTTATATGTTTAACAGAAATGTGTACATAAGTACAACAGAAGATAAGTAGGAGTGATTCTATCAGCATTAGTTGTTCGAGCTGCAAACTAGAAATACTCTAAATACCTGTCAGGAGCAAAATAGATAAATCAATTATTCAGTGGAATAATAAAATACTACACAGCCAAACATACTACTACTCAATAATGGATAGTTCTCACAGCATAAAATTTAAAGAACAAACTCCTCAATAATGAATAGTCCTCAAAGGAATGAAATTGAATGAAAAAAAGACATATTTAAAGGAGTATATGGCATACGAATTTATGTACATAAAACATCTTATTAGAACAAGCTAGGTCATATTATACTAATTGAAAATAGTAACTATCTTGAGACTTGATAGTAACTCAGAAGTTACATGGTGGAGACTTCTGGGACTCTGCTTGTTTTATACCTGTTTTAGTACTGGTTACCCCAGGGGGTTCACTTTGAAACATTCTTTAAACTGTATTTAAGATCTGTGGACTTTATTGCATGTATGCTGAATTCAATAAAGAGCTTAAAAGATAAGGTTAGATCTTTACCAAATGATCTATTAATTTTATCCATGAATAGCAATACACTGCAGATGATGGTTTATATATTAACTTGTTCTTGAAGCCAAAGGACAAATATGGCAAATCTTCCTGAAGTTTAATCAATGCTAATTCACTTTAAATAACTTCTACATTAAAGATACTTATATATTATAGACTTTGATGAAAAGTTGCCTTACTCCGAAAAGATAAAACGAAGACTTCAAAGACACCTAAATTAAGCAATGAGCTTTTTAGGCTTTGGCTCCAGATGCCCAAAAGGTAATGTGCAGCTCTGCTCTGTCATGAAATAACTTTGTTAGCAATATTTGAGAATCACTACCCAAGATTAAAGTGAAGTCCAGTGGATGAAAATTTCACTGTTAAATTAAAAAAGGAAACATGTTAGTATTAATACAATTTTACTAGCATATCTATATATTTTGGTTTTTAGGAAGATGTGTCTATTTTTAATACCAAAGTAGATAACACATAGTAAAAGATCAATTAAGATTTGGTAGCATAAACAAAGATTTTTTTTTAAATCCCACATTTTTTTAAGTAATTAACCCTTGATGGAAAATGAAAAGCAGAAAGTTAAACAGAAACTTTAAAACAGTAAAAACAGAAACTTTAAATCTGATACTTATATATTTTAATTATATTATATATGATATATCAGATTTTAATTTTCTCAATCTATAGTTTTTTTAATCAACTTTTATTTAAAACAAAAAGCACTGTTAGAAATCAAGACAATATATGTATGTTCTTGAGAACACTTATTCCAGAGAACACAATCTCTTCTAGGATTTCCATGGCTCAATTGGAAGGATTCTGAGGGGATACCAGAACTAGTTCTGCTCTGGAGATTAGAAGACAGCTGTCCAGACACCTTGACTAAGGAAGCCTTTCCCTTGGAATTCACACCAAGAGTGAAACGAGCAAAATGTGGGGTTCAGAAGTCTGTGTTCTCATGTAGTTTACCTCATCTCTTCCTTTCCCCCAAACTCAGAGATTCCTGGCCATTCAACATCAATTGAAGTTTAATCTCATTATATCTTTTAACCCTGGGTTGAAGTTTTATTTTTTTTCTGTACTGGAGATGGAATCCAGGGCCTCACACCTAGTAAGCAAGCCAAGCACTCTACCCTGACATAGATCCTCAGCCATAGGTTGTAGATTCTTAAAGAAAGAATTTTTGTTTGCTTTTCTCATGAATAAGAAAAAAGGGGTAGCATATGGTAGACCCTCAAAAGGCACTTGTAGAATGGAATTGAACTTGCCAGTCACCACAAGGCATCTAAAATTACTTTCATCCTTCAGCCTACAGATTCTAATCCTTATACGGACTTTGTAC
Source organism: Glis glis (assembly GCA_004027185.1). NCBI lineage: Eukaryota > Metazoa > Chordata > Mammalia > Rodentia > Gliridae > Glis > Glis glis. The sequence goes on along the minus strand of PVJS01043887.1, from coordinate 6,968 downwards.
GTTTCCTTTTCTAACTCCATTGTAACTTCTTCCCAAATTATAAAACTTTGTCTTGCATTTTCTGTAACTCATTATCAAGTGACCCAGGGGCCTTTCTCTCATCTCTAAATGTTTTTTCCAGGTTTTTGTGTTGACCAAAAATCATCTGAATCCTGAGCTAGTGCATCCCCTGCTGTCCTGTCAAGGGAACACTGCTTTCTCTCCTACTCTTCTCAGGTCGCTAGCCATGGAGTTGGAGGTGGGTGACTGTCCTGCTTTTGCTCATTGACTGAAAGCTGCTGCTTCTTTTTCAAACTTTTACAGTTTGACATGCTGTTATTAAACTGTATTAACTATCACCCTCTGGGTGACTGTTTTATTCATATATCACTTTCATTTCTCCGTTAGATTTTTATTCCTAGATTATTTTTTCTGTCTTCAATACTCTACCATAATTATGAAATATTTTGATATCTATATAGACGATTCTACCTTTTCAATGATTTCATCTCTATTCTTCAAAAATTATATACTTCCCTCAAATTAAACACTATCAAGGGCATAAAACAAGAAAGTAAATCCCACTCACATGCTACTAAACAGTATAAAGCATAGCATTCCCTATACTTTAAAATATGATTATTTAGATAACTCCCTGGTCCATGCTTGTAACTCCAGTACTTGGGAGGCTGAGACTGGAGGATCCAGGTTCGCGGACAGCCTCATCTACTTAGTGAGGCCCTCCGCAACTTAGTGAGACCCTGTTTCAAAATAAAGAATAAAAATAGGGCTGTGGGTGTAGCCCGGAGGCAGAATGCCCCTGGGTTCAATCCCTGGTACTGAAAAAAAAAAAAAAAAGAGTCTCAAGGCACTAGAAATGAAGAAAAATATGTTTGGATATCTCTCTGTTATGCATTTATGTATAATTGCATATAACATTCTTCTAAACATGTGCTACCTTTTGCTTTTAGGTGTCTACTCTTATAAACAATGCATCTAATTATACAAGTATATTTTTAAAACAAACTTAGAAAACACGGAATCATTCAAACTATATCTAAACTCTTGTAACATGATTTAATGTATTATTAAATTTCTGTTTTCCCCCCACATTGTACTGTGAATGTACTTCAAATCAGAGCTTTACCATGAATCAAGATGAATTTTCAAATGATTATTAAGTTTAGTGGAAATCTAAAGTTACCAATGATCTCAAATTGACCCAATGTCTGGAAAATAGGATTTAAACTGAATTCTCAAAAGAAAAAAGGCCCTAATCTATTAATCCACCCTCACTCTTGAATTCAGTGCTGTCAACGGTTTTCTCAGGTCAGTGGAGAGGATAACGGGGTTTGAATGATCACTTCTCAATGGATAAATGTTTACGACACCATGCTACCTTGTTTGCCTGAAGTTATCAATCCTCGTATGTTGTGAGAAACGAATCAAAAGAGTCTAAGTGTATGTGTTCCAAATATGTATACTAACTTTTAAGATCTAAGAGGGCCTAAAGGCTCCAATATTTCTTGTTAATATAGGCATTAATGGGACAATGAAGAATATGTCTTTGGGTGAAAAGAAATAAATTAATATACACAGATATAGTGATTGCTTTGTTGTTGTGATTTCGGAATTTCTGCATGAAACTGTCCTGAAAATTGTGAATGATCTTTTTGCCTGTCTGCAAACATCAGAATATCACAGAATTTTAGAAGGCTGTCCACAGAAGATGGAGTGATGGTCTCATATAAATTCTCAGGGTACTTGCTGCTAGTTTAGAGAAGATTAAACAGAATGTAAACTATCCTTTAGAAAAAGTAAGTTCAATATAGTGTTTTATACTACCTCTAAGGGACTGCTAATCTATCTAAAATTATTAATTATTCATTTTAATTTACATGGAGTGTAGACATTTTCCCCCTAAATATTTTAGGAATTGTTGCAGTACAAGGAAATAAATAATTGTGGAAGTACCATCATATTAGTAAAGTTGTGAAGGGGTACAACTTTATAGACTTCAGTTTTAGGTGTATTTCTGCCATTTAATAGTTGATCCATTTGGTTAAATCAATTAATGACATATTCACCAGCTTTCCTGAAGGAAACTTATTGCTCTTTTATTCTATATTTTCATGTGATATTACAATCTGTGTTTCATTTTTAAAAAATCCTTTCTAGAAAAGGTTTATGCTCACAGGCCAGTCAGTCATATCTTTTTGTAAACTTCTTGACTTTTTGATTGGATGTTTGCAGGAAGACAATTTACTGTCATAATAATTTAGAAATAAATTTTGATGGCTCCATTGAAAAATGAAAATCCTGAGAGATAATATAATAAGTATTTATCTCCTGGTGTGTGTGTGTGTGTGTGTGTGTGTGTGAGAGAGAGAGAGAGAGAGAGAGAGAGAGAGTATGTGTGTGTGTGTGTGTGTGTGTGTGTGTGTGTGTAGTGCGAAATGAATTAAACTTTGATCTTGGCTGGAAAAGCAGCATCATGAATAATTTAAATAAACTGCTCCTAAGATATGATCTTTGGAAGATCTAGTTTCTACCCACTGAAAGGAAGCAGGATAGATTATAGGATTGGTTTCTTATATCTGTATTTGGTAACCACTGTATTTCATGCTTCCTGCATAAGCATAACAGCAATAATTTCAGAATTTATTTTACTTTTGTAGCCTAAAGACATGATGCTTTTTCATGTCCATTTGAAAAGGAAGATTAATAACTTATTTATGTTTTCTCTCAATGAGAATTTTAAAATTTGAAGACTAAGCTTATATATCTTTAATTATGTGAATCGGTACTATTTAAAATACCTTCCCCAATGAACTGGGTAACCAATGAACTAAGGAGAAGACAAGCATAAGCTTTATAGTAGAGTTGTATTATTTAACTGATAGCATAGTCATAGAAATTATGTAAAAATTGATGGTTTGAATAACTATATCATATACTAATGCATAGATCAGAAGTTGTGTGTGTGCGTGTGTGTGTGTGTGTGTGTGTGTGTGTGTGTGTGTAAAGATCCTCTAGAATATCTAATTTTTTTCCTGTGCTACTGGGGATTGAACCTAGTGGTATTCTACCTCTGAGTTGTACCCTTATCCCCTTTTTATTTTTTATTTTGAAACAGGGTCTACCTAAGTTGCTGAGCCTGGCCTTGAACCTGCAATCCTCCTGTCTCAGCCTTCTAAGTACTAGAATTACAGGCATGTGCCACTACATCTGGCTACATCAAGTGACCTCGACATATAGAATGGCATACATTATTCTGAATCATATAACTATGATATAATTTTATAATAGGATTTATCAATTCTCATCCAAAATATCTTTGTTTTTGTATTTTTTGCTTATTTTTATTTTCCACTATGACAACTCAAGTTTCACGCAAACAGAAACATTGTGTTTCTTGTTCTTTCTATGTTATAACTCCAATCACTAGAATAATGATGGAATATTATTAGAAGCTGGTTAAATGTTGGTTCATTCAATTAAAAAAATAAAGGAAATTATCATTGCCTACTATTACACTGGCAAAAGTTATAGGACAGAACATGTGCAAAACAAAGTTTGTCGACCAACCAAGAAGCACACGTCATTTTTAAAAAAATACAGTTAAAGAAGATAAGCCTAGAGGAAGACAGGTGGGCTTGCAAAAACATTTTTCCCCTTTAAGTTAGCAATTCATTCTTTCTCAACTCTTCTTCTCTCCTTTGACTTAAATTCATCTAATAGGATATTGCCATTGGGTTTCAGTACAATATCTTTGGCCCTCCATATTGTGATTGCCAAGATTCTATGTATCATAGTAATTTATTTGACCTCTTTTTGTGAAGAAAGTGGGATGAAACTAATCTAGCAGAGAATATGAACTATGGTAGATAATCGCTGTGTAGATTTGTGAAGCTATTGACATTCCTGCTGAGGCTTTTGCAGCTTCTCCTTTTTGGTGCTGGAGGATGAGTTCTTTGATAAACTGCCTGTGCAGTGGAATTTAGTGAGCATAATGACTCTAGCAAGCACCCTTTGGTCGATGCCTTTGGAAGGAAGGAGAAGTAAAGCTGCAATGTAGGCCAAAGGCAGCCTTGGCCGACCATACCAGTATCTCCAAAGCTGTAACAACCCTTCAGAACTTTCCTGCATTGGGCCTAAATGGTCAGATATTTATTCCTCTAAATTTTTCAATTCTTTGGATACATGATTCTCCAGGAAAAGTCATAACCTTGGGGGAGGGAGCACTTTGCAGGTGAGGCAATCCTTGAAGGAGCTGCCAACTGAGCTGCCAACAAGTCCTTTCAGTGGAGATCTGGGTGCACAGAACTACAACCAATGTGCATGGTTTCTTCTTTCAAGTGTCTACTTTTTAGAATCCTGGCTCTCCTCAGGTTTAAAAGAAAGGTCATTGATCTGTCTGAGCAGTAAGAGAGATCTAACTGTAGTTTTTGCACCCACTATTTGAAGAAACTGATTTGATCAATGTTTTCTATCCTATTCTACTCATTATTATATGATTCTGTGGAATGTTTACCATGAGACAGTTACATATATTCATATATTTACACACACGTATATATGCATTCATATATATATATATATACTTTTTGATCCTTACAAATGTTATCATTTTTGCAAACAAATAAAATAAGGTTCAGAGAGATAAAATATTACCTTAGGATAAGGTATATTGGCCACAAAGCCCAGCCTCAAATCTAGTTATTCAGTCTTTAATTCAGGTTTCTTGGACCAGTTGATGTCCAAGGTGATTTTACTCCTAAAATGCCAAGTCTATTAATTCACTGAAATCTAACCTGACATAATAATAATCTGTGTACTTTTAGAAATAAATTCTTTACACAACACTAATGCATTAGTCAGTGTCTAAAGAGTGAAAATGTTCAAAGAATATTTATATACATGTTAATATAAACAGATTTATTCGGAAGAGCCAGAGATTTTAGTTCCTGTTAGGGAACTTTGCAGGGTTTCCTTTTTACAGGAATTATTGATTAAAACACTAAAAATGGTACTATTGACATTGTTTCATATAAGAAAAATATAGGTGGACAAAAGAAGACTGTTACATAATCTGATTTATTCTACTCTTCAAATTATGAAAAGGTTGTATTTTCGTTCATGATTAGGTTGATTAAATAAGCTTAAATAAAGCTCAATAATTTTTGCTTGTAAATTTTACATCTCTAAGTATCTGTGACATTTTATAAAATTATAATGAGTATTGGCAAGATAGAGAGACAGACTGACAGAAACGGCCTCCAGGCTGAGGAAAAAAAATAAGAAAAAGTATAAGGAAAGATAGTATGTTTGCTTTAGTTTTAAGTGGGATAAGAATAAAATTGCTTTCTAGAAAATAGAGTCTTACCTAGAAAGAAATGAAAAGGCAAAAACTATACAATTCATAGATTTAACACAGAACTCAGATCTACAAACACCTAGGGACTATTTATGAAAAATACATATGTACAGAATTCATCAAAAAATCCTCGTCTCCAAAGTTTAAGGGCCCAATAATTTCCATTTTGTAAAACCTCCCCAGCTTAAGAAACATAGCTTTAAGATGACTAATCCTGCAATAAACCTGCATATCCACGTGATGGCAGGAGTGTACAAATAGCTAATGATTCACAGCCGAGCGGTGGGGGGGGGGTTTGTTTTATTGTTTATGTGTTGGTTTCATTCAGGTAACTGGCATTTAATTTGGCTGGGATGTTGGTACTTATGCCAATACTTCAGTCATTTCTAAGTTGATAAAAATGAGAAATTTTGGCATTCTTTTTGATTCGTTTTAGTTTCTCCAAAAAAGTTACCATTGAACCATCTGTGTTCTTAGTAACAATAATTCATGACTGAAAAATGACAAACTTATATAAACTTTAGAAGTACTAATACAATTTCTTTTTCTGTTTACCAATATGTTGCCGATATACTCCCAAGAGTCTTTTCACTATTTTAAACTCTGTGACTCCAATTTTAAGTTTGGTCTTAAATTTGGAATTAAAATCATCTACAAGTGTTTACATTTTGATTTAAATTCACGGGGCTCTCTCTCTCTTTAGTCTTGAAAGTAGAAGGAATTTTCTTTTTTTTATTTTATTTTTTTTATTTATTTATGTTTTTATTGGTGCATTGTAGTCTCACTTCACAATGAGTATCAGTTTGGTGTTAACATACATGCACACAGCTCTTGGTGTCCCTCCCCCCCGCCTCCCCCCTGCCTCCCCCCCACATGTAGCACTGAGAATGTTGGTATAATCTCACATATACACATTGTTTATGACAGTAATTCCATGGATTCACTACTTTCTTACCCTTCCCCTTCCCTTGTATCCCTTCCCTAGCACCTCTGAGGGTTCTCCATTGTCATATGTTTTCACTAATATGCGCAATATAGGAATTTTCTATAATTGCTACTTTCTTTGGAGTCAAAGACCCACAGGATATGGTGGTAAGGTAGATTTTCACCCTCATGATCTTATAGAGGAAAAAAATAGATGAAAATAATTTTCTCGTGTGTGTATGTGTGTGTGTGTGTGTGTGTGTGTGTGTGTGTGTGGTGTTCTAGGGATTGAATCCAGGGGAACTCTACCTCTGAGCTACATCCTAAGCCCAATTTTATTTTTTATTTTGAAACAGAGTCTAATTTTCTGGGAGTCTCACTAAATTGCTGAGGCTGGTCTCAAACCAGCGATCCTCCTGTTTCAGTCTCTAGAGTACCCAAGTACCAGGATTACAGGCAAGTGCCACCATGCCCAGCCAAGAATCCATATATATATATATATATATATATATATATATATTCATATATATATATATATATATATATATATATATATATATATATATATATATATATATATATATATATATATATATATATATATATATATATATATATATATATATATATATATATATATATATATATATATATATATATATATATATATATATATATATATATATAT
>PVJS01043886.1:0-16887 GCA_004027185.1 Glis glis | reverse complement strand
TTAGCCCTCTCTCCTCTAGACTAATTACTAGACAGTCTTAACTGGTCTCTTTACCTCTACACTTGACCCCTGCAGCCCTAAATTTTATATATATTTTTGTGGAACTGGGGATTGAACCCAGGAACATTCGACCTCTGAGCTACACCCCCAGCCCTATTTTTTTATTCTTTATTTTGAAACAGGGTCTCACTAAGTTGCGGAGGGCCTCACTAAGTAGCTGAGGCTGGCTTTGAACCTGCGATCCTCCTGTCTCAGCCTCCCAAGTACTGGGATTACAGGCATGCGCCACCATACCCGGCTCTTATATATATATATTTATATATATTATATATATTATATATATATATATTTTGTGGGGGGGTACTGGGGATTGAACCCAGGGGGCATTATGAGTCACACCCCCAGCCTTATTTTATTTCTTATTTTGAAACAGAGTCTCATTAAGTTGCAGAGGGCATCACTAAATTGCTGAGGCTGGCCACGAACCTGTAATCTTCCTATTTCAATCTCCCAAGTACTTGGTTGACAAGTGTGCGCCACCATGCCAGGCAGAATAATATCTATTTTTAAATCATTTTATTCCCCCACTTAAAACAGCTTCCCACTGCATTTAAAATAAAATACTTTTCCAAACTTCTGCCACTGTCCTCCTCGCTCACCATACCTCAGGGAGCACTGGCCTCCTTTTCATTTCCAGAAAAGCCAAGCTTTTCCCCCCTAGAGTTTCAATGCCTGCTTTCTCCTCCCAATATCTCCGTACTTCCTATTTGTGCGCAGCTGGCTCTTTCTCTTTATCCCTAGATGTCACTTCACCAGGGGAGTCATTCTCTGACCAGTAGGAGCACACTTTTTTTTTTTTTTTTGCAGTACCGGGGATTGAACCCAGGGGCGTTTTACCTCCGCGCTACACCCCCGGCCCTATTTTTTATACTTTATTTTGAAACCGGGTCTCATGAAGTTGTGGAGGGCCTCACTAAGTAGAGAAAGAGAGAGAGAAAGGGAGGGAGAGAGAGAGAGAGAGCTGAGGCTGGCCGCGAACCCAGATCCTCCAGTCTCTGCCTCCCAAAGTACTGGGATTACAAGCGTGCGCCACCACGCCCGGCTCCCACTTTTCTTTTTTATAGCACTGGGGATTGAACCCAGGGGCGTTCTACCGCTGAGCTACACCCCAGCCCTATTTTATTTCATTCTTTATTTTGAAATAGTGTCTCACTAAGTTGCGGAGGGCCTCACTAAATTGCTGAGGCTGACTGGGAACCTGCGATCCTCCTGTCTCAGCCTCCCAAGTACTGGGATCATAAGCGTGTGCCACCATGCCCGGCTCTTTTTTTTAATATTCTACTTGGCAGTACTTGTAGTTACATATTTTTGTGTGTCTTTCCATCTTTTTTATTGTGACTCTCTCCCATTAAATTGTAAGCTCCATCAGGGTCCATTTCGATGTTAAATGTATTATACATACAGAAGCATGTAACCTGCAGCGTGCAGCACAGCTCCTGGTGCATAATAGATGTTCAGTGAGTGAATAAAGAGGACATTTGACAGCACAGCAGCTTATTTTCAGGAGGAAAGATAAGCTATATAACCTATGATAGATTAGTCACAGACTAGTCCTTTACAATATAAGAAAATATACATGCTGTGCTTGTATTAACCAAAGAGAAATGACAGGCTTCCATTTATGTAACTTTACATACGTTTCTTGAGCAATGCTATTCTAGATTTAAAAAAAAAAGACAAAGAATAATAGAGTCTAAAATACCTGACAGGTGTTCGTGGGCTGCCAATAAATCTTCGCGGTGATCGAATTTTTGGTTCAAAGGAAAACTTTTCTTTCACACTTTCAAGTACAGATGGAGCCACATATGTAAAACCCTGAAAGACAGTAACAGCGGACTACAGAATGGGATTTGGTCATATACATCAAGAAATGGTGTTCAGTCTCTGACACACCAGCACAATGATGCCTGCCTAAAATCACCAATGCTGGGCTGGCAGTGTAGCTTAGTGATAGAGCGCTTGCGTTGAATGCGCGAGGCCCTGTGTTCAATCCCCAGCACCACAAAAATAAATAAACAGCCCGGTGTGGTGGCATACGCCTGTAATCCCAGTACTTGGGACGCTGTAACAGGAGGATCATGGGTTCGAGGACAGACTCAGCAATGTAGTAAGAAGCTCAGCAACTTAGTGAGACCCTGTTTCAAAAAAAATAAAAATAGTTCATAGGTAGAATGCCCCTGGGTTCAATCCCCAGTACCAATAAATAAATAAAACCAAGTAAAATCACCAATGCATATATTCTCCCATCTCCTCAATCTCATTTCACACCTATTAGCTTTTTTCCAGCCATTTAGTAAGGTACAGATAAACCTCAAGAAAGCAGAATTCTATTGAGCCCCACATGCCAGTAAACAAAATTCTACCCTATTGTTAGGAGCAGAAAAAAACAGGAAAAAAATGTAGGCTCCTCCTTAAGATATTAAATACCAAGTGAAATGCAAAGAAAATTCTAGTGTTTCCAGAAACATGCAAATAAGCAACTAACATTATCACCCCAAAACTGTCTCTTATAACTAGGCCAAAGTAAAAATAAAATTCTGTGGGTCGGCCTGTGTGATCCTTCTGGTTTTGTGCCAATGATTGGACAGAATTAGTTTTTGTTTTGTTTTGTTTTTTTGCAGTACTGGGGATTGAACCCAGGGGCATTCTACCTCTGCGTTACACCTCCAGCCCTGTTTTTTATTCCTTATGTTGAAATAGGGTCTCACTAAGTAGCTGAGGCTGGCCGAGAACCTGCGATCCTCCGTCTCAGCCTCCCAAGTACTGGGATTACAAACGTGAGCCACCACTCCCAGCTTTTTTTTTTTAAATGAATAAGTGTCAACATCACGAACACCCTCAATTGCAATAGGCAAAAATGCAGTTTTCTTAGCATAGTTCTGCTGGACCTTGCAATCAGGCCACCAGCCATCATTTTCCTTGCTGTCAATGTTCACTCCTTTAACAATCAGCCCTATGCCTATGTTTTCTATTATTATTAGCCATGAGTGATCATTGTGCATCCCAACAGGTTTAATAAGTTCTAGGTGAGGTCCCGAAAAGTAAGGTATAATTCTGTAGTGTATTTGCTTTGTGACTTCAGAGGCCATTTCTCCATATGTTCTAGTACACTAAAGCTGTAACAGCTAAGAGGACCAGGCTGCATCTTAGTCATCTTTGAATTTCTTTTAATTCTGTGATGGGTTCTTACAGTAGAATTTAGATATTTGTTGAAGTTGATAGAAGTAAAATCTCCAGGTAAGTGAGATGTTGTTGTTATTATTATTTATGGCAGTGCTGGGGATTAAACCCAGGGCCTCACATGTTAAACATGTACTCTACCACTGAGCTATATCCCAAGCCTTAATTTTCATTTGTTTGTTAATTGTTTGTTTGTTTGGTGGTGGTACTGGGGATTGAACCTAGGGGCACTCAATTACTGAGCTACAGCCGGGTGTGGTGGCGCACGCTTGTAATCCCAGTACTTGGAGGCTGAGACCAGAGGATCCAGGTTCGCGGCCAGCCTCAGCTACTTAGTGAGGCCCTCTGCAACTTAGTGAGACCCTGTTTCAAAATAAAGAATAAAAAATAGGGCTGGGGGTGTAGCCCAGAGGTAGAATGCCTCTGGGTTCAATCCCAGGTACCAAAAAAAAAAAAAAAATTACTGAGCTACACACCTGGCCATTTTTTTAAAATTTGAAGCCGGCGTGGTGGTGCACACTTGTAATCCCAGTACTTGGGAGGCTGAGACAGGAGGATCACAGGTTCGTGGCCACCCTCAGCTACTTAGTGAGGCCCTCCACAACTTAGTGAAACCCTGTTTCAAAACAAAGAATAACAAAAAAATAGGGCTGGGGATGTAGTTTGGACGTAGAATGCCCCTGGGTTCAATCACCAGTACCGCAAAAAAAAAAAAAAAATTTTTTTTTGAGACAGGGTCTCACTAAGTTGCCCACGCTGACCTCAAACTTGGAATCCTCCTGACTCAGCCTACCAAGTAATGGATTACGGGTATGCACCACCATGACCAGCTCCTAGACCCTATTTTTTATTAATTTTTAAAGAGATCTTGAGGCTAACGATCAGCACATACAGGTACTTCTACAAAGAAAACTAATGCATTTATTATCACATATGAATCAATTTTTTGTGTGGGAGGAGTACTGGGGATTGAATCCATGGGGGTTCTACCTCTGAGCTTCATCCCCAGCTCTTTTGATATTTTATTTTGAGACAGGGTTTCACAAAACTACACAGGCTGGCCTCAAACTTGCAGTCCTCCTGTCTTAGCCTCCCAAGTACTGGGATTACAGGTGTACGCCACCGAGTCCAGCTTAATCAATATATTTTGATGTTAAATATTCACAATTAATTTTACAAATCACTACAGACTTAGGTTAAGAGTACCAACAATCTATAGTTGTTCTGGGAATAAAATAGTGAAGTTTTCTCCCACTCTGTATGGCTGTGTGACTTTTGGTTCAAACGCTAATCCAAACATCATTTTAAGTCAATGGCTCAACCATAAAAGGAATCATATACTCCAAAGAATCATACACTTTTGCTTTAATTGCTAAAATGGGATGAAATTAATTTTGTAGGTACCAATAAGTTATAAGGGGTGGCTTTCTTTTATTTTTTATTTTTTTTGGTACTGGAGATTGAACCCAGGGGTATTCTACCTCTGAGTTATACCCCAACCCTGTTTGTTTGTTTGTTTGTTTGTTTGTTTGTTTAGAAACAGGGTCTCACTAAGTTGCTAAGGCTGTCCTCAATCTCACAATCTTCCTGTGTTAGCCTCCCTAGTACTGGGATTACAGGTGTGTGCCACCACACCTGGCTAAATATTTTTTATTAAAGGAACCAACTGCTTATTTAAATTTCCCAAGCTATATGGACATTCTTTAACTTACCAGAAAGACCTGATTGGCACTTTCACTGAGAGTTGAGTCATCTGGGCTGTCAACAGGTGTCTGACGTGTAAACTTTGAATCAAACTGACTCACATCCTCTTCAGATTGCTTTATAAAAACAAAATGATTAGAAAATAATGAATAGTCTATAATATGTAAATTATATATATATATATATATATATATATATCAAATGTGTTGCAAGCTTTAGATAGCACTGTTTTCACAGAGTTGATTAATAAAATATCAGAATACTCTTTAGCAGGCATGGACTGAAGAAAAATGCAGGGGGAAAGTATTAACGGTCAAATTATATCATCAAATTTTACATATGCAGCTGGACGTGGTAGCGCACACTTGTAATCCCACTACTTGGGAGGCTGAGACCGGAGGATCCGGGTTTGCGGCCAGCCTCAGCTACTTAGTGAGGTCCTCCGCAACTTAGTGAGACCCTGTTTCAAAATAAAGAATAAAAAAATAGGGCTGGGGGTGTAGCCCAGAGGTAGAATGTCCTTGGGTTCAATACCCAGTACCACAAAAAAAGTAAATAAATTTTACATATGCATTAAAATAGATTTTTATAGTTATCATTCCTATTTTAAAAACTGAATATCAATTTTCCCTCTCAGAAATCATCAGTGTGCCAGGCAGGGTAGTACACACCTATAATCCCAGTGCTTGGGAGGCTGAGGCAGAAGGATCCCAGGTTCAAGCACAGCCTCAACAACAGAGCAAGACTCTCAGCATTTAGTGAGATCCTGTTTCCAAACCAAAAATAAAAAGGGCTGGAGGTATAGTTTGGAGGTAGAATGCCCCTGGGTTCAATTCCCAGTACCACAAAAGAAAAAAAGAGAAAGAAATCTTCAGTGTGACTAATCAAATAGTTTCATTTGTTAAATCCCCACTTAGAGATAATTTCCTCATTTGGCTACTGTAGGTCTGTAATAAATCTGAAAAACTATTGAAGGAGAGTTCAAACAGAACACATGTGTAAGACGCTCCAGTTAGGGGATGGGGATGTAGCTTAACTGTAGATTGCTTGCTTAGCACACATAAGGCCTTAGGTTTGATCCCTAGCACTAACAGGAGGGGGAAAACGCTCTAGTTAAAGTTTCTTCTCAGCCTGGCGTGGTGGCGCACACTTGTAATCCTAGTACTTGGGAGGCTGAGACAGGAGGATCACAGGTTCATGACCAGTCTCACTTACTTAGTGAGACCCTCTTTCAAAATAAAGAATAAAGCCAGGCGTGGTGGCGCACACTTGTCATCCCAGTACTTGGGAGGCGGAGACTGGAGGATCCGGATTCACGGCCAGCCTCAGCTACTTAGTGAGGCCCTGCTCAACTTGGTGAGACCCGGTTTCAAAATAAAGGATAAAAAATAGGGCCAGGGGTGTAGCTCGGAGGTAGAACGCCCCTGGGTTCAATCCCCGGTACCGCAAAAAAAAAAAGGACTCAGGAACCAACATGTGTCCCAAGAAGGGAAAACTGAGCATCAATAAAAATAACTGCAATAGTCTGAAAGGCAAATATGTTAAAGTGAATGAGGATTCATACTGATACTAAAATAGAACCACAAAATCATTTGTCGGTTTTGGAAGATGCTAGGTTAGGACTTATATTTATTTATTTATTTATTTATTTATTTTGCAGTACTGGGGATTGAACCCAGGGGCGTTCTACCTCTGGGCTACATCCCCAGCCCTATTTTTTATTCTTTATTTTGAAACAGGGTCTCGCTAAGTTGCGGAGGGCCTCACTAAGTAGCTGAGGCTGATCGCGAACCTGGATCCTCCTGTCTCAGCCTCCCAAATACTGGGATTACAAGCGTGCGCCACCATGTCCGGCTTCTAATTCATTATTTTAAAAACCCAGAAAGAGAGCCGTATCAAAGCATACAATACCAAGTTTAATCTGAATCAGATCAAGCACCTAAATCTAATAGCTAGTTCTTAGAAACACAGAAGTACACCTGTAATCCCAGTATGTGGGAGGCTGAGAAGGGAGGATTGACAAGTTGAAGGCCAGCTTCAGCAATTTAGCAAGACCCTATTTCAAAATAACAAAGGGCTGGGGGCATTGCTCAGAGGTAGAACCCCCCTGGGTTCAATCCTCAGTACCACACACAAAAAAATAACTAAATATAAAAAAGAAAGATAATACAAAATAAAGATTCTATAAAGAAGATAGACCAAAGTTCCTTAAAGTTCAATAAATAAAATGTTTCTGACTGCTCTGAGGTTTTTCCTACTCCAACAAAGTACCAAGTCCCTCAGATTATATGCTTTCATGTGCACGCACCAGCAGAGGTTTAAAGGGGGGCTCCACCTTCCGAGCCAGGAGTTCTTCCCAATTGATGTGTCTGAAGAATGGATGAGCCTAGAAAAGAGAAAAGAAAACACCAGGGCATAGACACATCACAGATAAGCTACACTGAAAAGAAAAGAAAACGCCAGGGCATAGACACATCACAAGATAAGCTACACTGAAAAGCAACTGCATGCAACTGCCAAAAATAAATCAAACTGGCCGGGCGCGGTGGCGCACGCTTGTCATCCCAGTACTTGGGAGGCGGAGACCGGAGGATCCGGGTTCGCGGCCAGCCTCAGCTACTCAGTGAGGCCCTCTGCAACTTCGTGAGACCCGGTTTCAAAATAAAGTATAAAAAATAGGGCCGGGGGCATAGCGCGAAGGTAGAACGCCCCTGGGTTCAATCCCCGGTACCACACACAAAAAAAAAATCAAACTAGCATCATCTTCCCCCAAAACACCAAACGCGCCGATCCCTACTTGCACTTCTCCGGCGTCCCCAGGACCAGCTCCGAGACGGGAAGCAGCGTTTCTTTTCAGCAGCTTTGGGGAAGATAAAAGCAGTGATGAAGAGACTTCCTTAGTTAAGTTGAAACTTTTTTCTTTTTCAAATATGCTCATCAATTTTGCCTTGAGCAAATATAATTTATTAATTACTACCAAATATTGCTTGAGAACATTAAGAAAAAAAATTTTTTTCACAGTACTAGGGATTGAACCCAGTGGCATTCTACCTCTGAGCTACACCCCCAGCCCTATTTTTTATTCTTCATTTTGAAACAGGGTCTCACTAAATTGTGGAGGGCCTCACTAAGTAGCTGAGGCTGGCCTCGAACCTGAGATCCTGTCTCAGCCTCCCAAGTACTGGGATTACAAGCGTGTGCCACCACGCCCGGCTGAACATAAAGAAATATTTAAATTTGTACTTTGCTTCCAAAATCTACAGGCTTTTTTGCTTAATGTCTATGTATGATTTTTTTTTTTTTTTTGGTGGTACTAGAGATTGAACCCAAGGGCATTCTACCATAAGCTATACCTCAAACTTTATTTAATTTTATTGAATTAATTAATTATTTTTGTGTGTGGTACTGGAGATTGAGCCCTGGGGCATTCTACCTCCAAGCTACACCATAACCCTATTTTATTTTTATTTTGAAACAAGGTCTCACTAGGTTGATGAGAGTCTCACTACTTGCTGAGGCTGTCTTTGAACCTATGATCTTCCTGTCTCAGCCTCCCAGGTACTGGGATTACAGGCATGCACCACCACGGCTGGCTTTTTATTTTTATTTTGAAACAGGGTCTCCATACATTGTTCAGGATGGCCTCAAACTTCCAATCCTCCTATATCAGCTTCCAAGTACTGGGATTACAAGCATGGGCCACCATACCTGGCTTATTCTTTATTCAAAATATATGCTAAATTCTATCTAGTTAACTAGAATACCAGTTGTTGAATTTTTAGTTTGCCCACTTAAGAACCCCACCCAGTCCGGCATGGTAGTGCACGCCTGTAATCCCAGTACTTGGGAGGCTGAGACAGGAGAATTGCAGGTTAGAGGCCAGCCTCAGCAACATACCAAGGATCTCAGCAACTTAGCGGACCCTGTTTCAAAATAAAAAATACAATAGGGCTCAGGTAGACAGGCGTGGTGGCGCACGCTTGTAATCCCAGTACTTGGGAGGCTGAGACAGGAGGATCACAGGTCTGTGGCCAGCCTCAGCTACTTAGTGAGGCCCTCCGCAACTTAGTGAGACCCTGTTTCAAAATAAAAGAATAAAATAAGGCTAGGGGAGTAGCTCAGAGGTAGAATGCCCCTGGGTTTAATCCCCAGTACCACAAAAAATACATATATAAATAAACAGTGCTGGGATGTAGTTCAGAGACAGAAAGCCTCTAGGTTCAATCTGCAGTACCACACATACACACAAAAAGAACATTACCCACAGGCAGGCAATATAGCTCAGTGGTATAGCATTTACCCAGAATGTGATATGCAAAGCCCTGGGTTTGATCCCCAGCATCGCAAAACAATGAAATAAAAAGAACCCTACCTTTTTAAGCAGATCTCTGGCTTCTTGTGTGAGGTAGGGAGGCAAATTAAGTTTACATTTGAGGATTTTGTCAATCGTTTTCTTTCTATTCTCCCCAGTGAATGGAGGCTAAGGATAGAAGAAAGTGAGAAAATTAGCATACAAAAAAAACAATTTTTTTTGTGGTGCTGGGGATTGAACCCAGGGGCAATCTACCTCTGAGTTACACCCCCAGCACTTTTTATTTTTTATTTTGAAACAGGGTCTCACTAAGTCGCTGAGGCTGGCCACAAACCTGCGATCCTCCTGTCTCAGCCTCCCAAGTACTGGGATTACAAGCATGGGTCATCATGCCTGGCTCAAAAAACAAATTTTAAATAACAATATTATCTATTTCCTGAGTTAATAAGTTGTGCATAGAGATGAGAAATGTATGTTGTGAAATGTGCTAACAACTAAAGATCTGTAGGTGTTTTTTTTTGGTACTGGGGATTGAACCCAGGGGCATTCTACCTCCGAGTTACACCCCCAGCCCTATTTTTTATTTTAAAACAGGGTCTAAATTGTGGAGGGCCTCAATAAGTAGCTGAGGCTGGCCGCAAACCTGCGATCCTCCTATCTCAGCCTCCCAAGTACTGGGATTACATGTGTGCGCGACCACGCCCAGCACAGATCTGTAGTTTTTAAGCAATGGCACAGAAGCATCAGGAATACACTGGAAGGAAGCCTGGGTTTCAATTAGCTAGCTGTGTGATTATCAGTGAGGCACCCATTTTATGCTTCTGTTTTTCTTTGTGTCAGATAATCCAACATCTATTTCACAGGACTCCCATGACATAGATCATTTAAATAATTTTTTTTTGCAGTATTGGGGATCGAACCCGGAGGCATTCTACCTCCGAGCTATATCCCCAGACCTATTTTTTATTCTTTATTTTGAAACAGTGTCTCACTAAGTTATAGAGGGCCTCAATAAGTAGCTGAGGCTGGCTACGCACCTGCGATCCTCCTGTCTCAGCTTCCCAAGTACTGGGATTACAAGAGTGCATCATCACGCCCAACAAATAAAAATGTTTGTAAAAGCATGGCATCCCATATATTCATAAGGCATTATTAGTGGTAAACTGCTGATAACAAAAATAACTACATTTGTAACATTTTCAAAAAGTACAGAAAAGTGGTACAGCCACAGTGGCTCAATAACTACTCAGCAGAGATAGCAACACATGCAGCTTGAACTGTGCACCTACTGCTCCAGTCAGCATGTCATACATTAATGCTCCCAAACTCCACCAATCCACAGCACGATTGTGGCCACTCCTCATCAGGATTTCAGGGGCCCTGCAATGAGAAAAGTAAGATGACTAAAAATTCACACATTTGCATATCATCTGGATTAGAATTATAAAAACAATATACAAAGTCAATTACACTTCAGAAAACTAAGACGCTATTACTTAAACCAGGTAAAAGCTAGATATCACCCCCAAACCAGTTATATTTCTTTTAACATGCAGCTCACATGTATTCTATTGTTCCACAAAATGTGTGTGTGACCGTTCCATCATGAATAGACTCTTTGCATAGTCCAAAGTCTGTGAGTTTCACATGACCTACAATGAAAGATTACAAATGATTATTCTGAGTTTTCAGTTATGCAGTGTTTGACTATATCACACAAGACAATTATCTATCCTTCCATTTAACTTTTACTGGCTTAAAATTTTCTTGAAGATGTCAGGAACTAAGGCGGTAGATACAATACATAAGATCGGGTGCTAACTGTTTAAGGTTAGGGCAGTCACCCTTCGCCAATGATATAATCAATCTAGTAAAGATAAAACAAAGCAAAAGTGAGACAGCTTGTCTAAGGCTCTGGCTTTACCTATATGCAGAATCTTCTTCCATTCTGAGAAAGAAAAGTCCTGGGAGAGCTTCTTTCTGAAGTCTGGTTTAAGTACATAGATCCTAATAAACATATTCTGTACCCTTTAAATGAAAGTTGTAACACTGTTTCAAAATACAGCTTTTATCACAGTGAACTATGCTTGAGAGTTCTTAAAATGATCTCACAAAGTCACTATAACAAATTAGGTTACTCTGCCAAAGGCTACCAGTTAAAAGAACTAAAATTGGCATGGGGTAATAATCATCTCTGTTCCAGAAAGTGGAGCTCCACCTTATGCAAAGATTTCAGTTGAAATTTAACTTTACTGAACTTCATTTGATAGCCAATAGTTCAACACCAAGGAGCTTACTATTCCAGGCATTGGCCTATTGGTTCAAATGTAGATACATACTGTATGCAGAAAAAGAATTGTGGACTTTATTTTCACAGAATCACCCGACTCACTCAAGTACCAAAGGGGTTCACTGGTCCACTACTCCCCATTCTATCCTTTGCCTCAGAATTTTTTTTGTTTTTGCGGTACTGGGGATTAAGCCCAGGGGCATTCTACCTCTGAGCTACGCCCCCAGCCCTATTTTTTATTCTTTATTTTGAAACAGGGTCTCACTAAGTTGCGGAGGGCCTCACTAAGCAGCTGAGGCTGGCCGCGAACCCAAGTACTGGTGTCCTTCTCCCAAGTACTGGGATTACAAGCGGGCATCACCACGCCCAGCTTGCCTCAGAATTTAGAATCAGAATTCAGGGGTTTATTTGGGGGGGAGGGGAAATTGATTTAATATTGTACTTAGTTAATTATCATTTCTCCTTAAAAGAAAAAAGAAAAACACAGCACTATTTGGAATATTTATATTGGCTTCAGTTGCCCATATACCATTTTCTGCCCAAGAATGTGAAACAGTTAACGACCTCATGTATCACTTAAGGATCAGCAGCTTCTGCCAGTCCCTGGATACCCTATCTGCCCAGTGCTCCTCTGAAGCGTGAGTGAACTGCCACGTTTGCCCAGCCTACATTACTGCAGCATAAACAGAGCTGTCCACAGCAGCACACAATCGTAGTCAAGGCTCAGTGTACTATACCTATAGCTATACAGATATTAGTCTCTTTGATGTTTATGTTTGTTGTCACAAACAGCAAGAATTAACTGATGCCTACTAAACATTTTACTGCCAAGGCTACATAAAATACTTTGGTTTAATTTCAATCCTTTCCTTTTTCCAGCATTAATAAAACTGATCATAAAACATATTTCTTCCAATATTTATACAGTTTCATCATTATACTCAATTTACAGTATTAAGATATACTTTTCAATTTAAGGAATAAACCAAAATTAATGTTTGGACTGGCTTTTGGCTGATAAAGCTTTATATATGGATTTAAAAAAAAAGAGCCAAGCATGCTGATACATGCCTGTAATCCCAGTACTTGGGAGACTGAGACCGAAGGATCGCAGGTTCAAGATCAGCCTCAGCAATTTAGAGAGACTCAAAGCAACCTAGTGAGATTGGTTCAAAACAAAAAATAAAAAAGGGCTAGGAGTGTAGCTCGAAGGCAGAATGCCTCTGGGTTCAATCCCAGTACCACACACACACATACACACACACACACAAAAAAAAAGCTATAAAGAGTAGCTATTGCTGGGCACAGTGGTGCATGACTAGAATCACAAAGATTCGAGAGGCTAAGGCAGGAGAATTGGAAGTTTGGGCCAGGCTTGGCAGTTTAGTGAGACCCTCTCTCAAAATAAAATTTTAAAAAGGGCTGGGGATATACTTCAGTGGCAGAGCACTTGCCTAGCATATGTGAGGCCCTGGTTTCAATTTTCAGTAAATCAAAAGAAAAAAAGGGCTGGGGATGTAGTTCAGTGGAAAGGCATCCCTGAATTCAATCCCCAGTACCAAAAAGAAAAAAAAAAACAGTGGCTACTATTTTCATCTCTTTGTTTAATCTTATCAGTCACAAGCACCTCGATACTAAAACATTAGCAATATTTGGGGGGAGGGTACTGGGGATTGAACCTAGAGGCATTGTACCTCCAAGCTACACCCCCAGTCCAATTTTATTTCTTACTTAGAAACAGGGTCTCACTAGGTTGCTGAGAGCCTCGCTAAGTGGCCAAGGCTGGCTTTGAACCTGCGATCCTCCTGTTTCAGCCTCCCAAGTACTGGGATTAAAAGCGTGCACCACCACGCCCTACTCAGCAAATATTATGATGCCACAAATTCCGATGGAGGAAGGAAATTCATAATAATAGAGGTGAATATGGGCTTTGGAAATGACCATGACCTGCATGGGAGGGTTTTAAGATGATTATTTACTATAGAACTGTTTATGATATATCTCCACCTTGGTGATTAAGCATGATGTTCTCCGGCTTCAGGTCTCTGTAGATGATCCCCTTTTGATGTAAATGCCCCAAAGCCATGGAGATTTCTGCCAAGTAAAAGCTGAAAACAAAAATGATTTAATAAAATTAAAGAGTAATCTACCCAAAGCAGTCTATGCACGGAGTAAAATTCCTTGAAAGGAACAGGCATGCACCAAAGACCAAATTAGTGTGGGAGGAGGGATATGGGGAAAAGAGATGGTATAGGACGCTGCCAAAAGGCATGGGGACATTTATGTTTCAGTCATTTTAGTGAAATTATAAAATGTTTTATTTTGCCATTAGAACATATTGCTAAAATTGAAAAAATATCCAGAGTATGCTAAACTGCCACTGGGCATGTTCTGCTCTGTCTTGTAGGGATCAGATCAACAGTCATTCAGATCAAAGCAAATTCCTCCCGCCCGCCCCTAATTTTAAAATCCCATAGGAAATAGGAACTTTGTTGTTCTCAGAGATCAAGTCTTGATTTTTAAAGTTACCTTACAACCTGACCCTTAGAAGCCCATTAATCCCTTAGTATAGCTGTCTATTTAGAGACAGCGATGCCCACAATGTCTGCCCTCCCTCTTGCCATCCAGCCCACAACTATAAACTGTGTGACACTCAAATTTATCTACCTCAAAAGAATAAAGGGCTGAATCAACCCTGTCTGGATTCGAAAAGCACAAGGCACTGCAATACTGGCTGCATAAGAGTGTTGCAATCCTGCAGATTACGCCAGGATGGAGAGGGTGTGTCCTAGAGGACGGAGGCGTTTCACAGCCAGCACCACCACAAACACAGCCTCCAACAGGGCTGAGAGAGCCTCCTCCAAAAAGGGGCACTTCATCCCTAAGGCTCTTAAATGCAGCTTCTGTGTTAGAAAAGGCCTGAAATTAAACAATGGAATGCAGTTTGGTAATTAAGGTAGAAAAACATTTAAGTGTTGTTTTCTATTCAGTTCATGTGTAGGATAAACTGGTCTACTGTTACCCAATACTGTCACTTCACAAAAGAATGTGTATATTTATAATTTGAAGCAGATGCCAACTTATGAATAAGAGGGGAGATCCCATCCTGGCTACAAAATCAATCCACAGACCATATGTACAGGCTTATCACCTCCCTAAGATTGCACCTTGGGAACTGGAAAGTCTAAACAAAAACAGGAGATGATTTCCGGTACTTTCCACCGTTCCAAACATAAAGTTTCACTAGAAAACCGCACTCACCCACAGCCAAGGCAGGCAGCTTACCAATTCAAGGAAAGAAAGTCGCAATGAGAATGGTTCTGTTAGGAACAACTGGTGTGAAGAGCGGTCCACCCAAGGCCTGGGGGCAAAGGAATGATGTGACCTCCAATAGCTGCCCAGTCCCAAAGCTACTTCTCCCCCTTGAAGTTCTGAGTGACTGACTGGCTCCAGAGCGCTGGATCGAATCACGTGGCTGCCCACAGTGGGAATGAGGCTTTGCTATTAATTATATGAATCATTACCTGAATCCATGCAACCACAAAAATTTCACTTACCAGGCTGTATCTTCCATAAATATTCCCTCTCTTTCTAACTGCATAAATAGTTCTCCTCCTGTAAAGAAAAGGAAAAGACGTTAGAGATAACGAGCACACTTCTAATGAGACAGTTTATGCATTTCTTCTAATCATAATTAAAAAGATATTCACCATTAAAAATAAAAAACAAGGACCACCGGGAGTGGTGGCGCACGCTTGTAAGCCCAGTACTTTGGGAGGCGGAGACGAGAGGATCCGGGTTCGCGGCCAGCCTCAGCTCTCTCTCTCTCTCTCTCTCTCTCTCTACTTAGGCCCTCCGCAACTTCGTGAGACCCGGTTTCAAAATAAAGTATAAAAAATAGGGCCGGGGGTGTAGCGCGGAGGTAGAACGCCCCTGGGTTCAATCCCCAGTACCACAAAAATAAATAAATAAATAAATAAATAAATATAAAAATAAAAAACAAGCCAGGCATGGTGGAGCACACGTGAAATCTCAGTACTTGGGAGGATAAGACAAGAGGATCCCATGTTCAAGGACAGCCTCAGCAATTTAGCGAGACTCTCAGCAACCTAGCAAGACCCTGTTTCAAAGCAAAAAATAATAAAATGGGCCTGGGGATGTAGCTCAGAGGTAGAACTTTCCTGGTTCAATCCCTAGTACCACCAAAAAATAAAAATAAAAATAAAATACAGATCCTAAAAATGATGTTTTAAAACAAAGTCTACAAAATTCTTTCTGGCGGCATTCTTGTTCTTTAATGAAACATGTATGTTTAAAAACTAGAATTCAGCCGGGCGTGGTGGTGCACGCTTGTAATCCCAGTACTTTGGGAGGCGGAGACCAGAGGATACGGGTTCGTGGCCAGCCTCAGCTCTCTCTCTCTCTCTCTCTCCCTGTCTCTCTCTCTCTCTCTCTACCTAGTGAGGCCCTCCGCAACTTCATGAGACCCGGTTTCAAAATAAAGTATGAAAAAAATAGGGCCGGGGGTGTAGCGCGGGGGTAGAACGCCCCTGGGTTCAATTCCTAGTACCACAAAAAAAAAAACAAAAAAACTAGAATTCAGTTCGTGGCCAGCTTCAGCTACTTAAGTGAGGCCCTCTGCAACTTAGCAAGACCCTGTTTCAAAATAAAGAATAAAAAATAGGGCTGGGGGGTAGCTTGGAGATAGAATGACCCTAGGTTCAAACTCCAGTACCACAAAAAATAAAGATAGAAATAAAAATAAAAAATAAAAAATAAAAAATAAGCCGGGCATGGGGGCTCACGCTTGTAATCCCAGTACTTGGGAGGCTGAGACAGGAGGATCACAGGTTTGCGGCCAGTCTCAGCAACCTGTGAGGCCCTCTGCAACTTAGTGAGATCATGTTTCAAAATAAAGAATAAGTCAGGCGTGGTGGCGCACACTTGTAATCCCAGTACTTGGGAGGCTGAGACCAGAGGATCCAGGTTCACGGCTAGCCTCAGCTACTTAGTGAGGCCCTCCGCAACTTAGTGAGACCCTGTTTCAAAATAAGGAATAAAAAATAAGGGCTGGGGGTATAGCCGGGAGGTAGAATGCCCCTGGGTTCAATCCCCAGTACCACCAAAAAAATAAAATAGTGCTGGGGGTATAGCTCGGAGGTAGAATGCCCCTGGGTTCCATCCCCAGTACCACACACACACAAAAAAACTAGAATTCAAAGCTGGGCATGGTGGTGCATGCCTGTAATCCCAGTACTTGAGAGGCTGAGATAGGAGGATCTCAGGTTCAAGGACAGCCTCAGCAAGTAGTGAGACTCTCATCAGCCTAGCAAGACCCTGT
>PVJS01043884.1:0-16887 GCA_004027185.1 Glis glis | reverse complement strand
GGTCGGGGTGAAGGGGGGACTGGACTTTCTGGTGTGTGTGTGTGTGTGTGTGTGTGTGACTTGGAATTGAACCCAGGGAGGTTCTGTCTCTGAGCTATGTCCCCAGCCATATTTTATTGTATTCTGAAACAGGGTCTCGCTAAGTTACCATGCTCTAGCCTTAAACCTGCGATCCTCCTGTCTGACCCCCCTGCAATCCTCCTGTCTGATCCTCCTTCAAGCCTCTTGTCTCAGCTTCCCAACCACTGGGATTACAGGTGTGATTACAGCCACTGCACCTGGCTGGGAGCCAGGGGAGCCAGAGTCTTGGTAGGAGGTGGCTGCAGGAGAGTCGTGGGCAGCCATTCAGGAAGACCATGCAGAAGCTGGGCTCCTCGGGGTGTGCATCCCTCACATTGCCGGCCACAGGCCCTCCACATTCCTGAGGGCACCAGGCTGGGGGCAGGTCACCCCTGAGCCTGAAGTCACACTTGGGCTTCCGCAAAGATGGATCAGTTAAAAATGACCCTGGAGTGCCTGGACATCTAGCTCGGTGGCGCAGCGCTTCATGCTCAAGGCCCACCTTCCATCCCTGGAGATGGCTCATGGCCTCCACTGACCTGTGTCAGGCCCCTGAGGTGACAGGGCTGGGGGTCACCCTGGTGGCCTCGTCCTGGGACGCTATCCCCAGCTAGTGGATGGCACGGGGGAGGAGGGAGTGAAATGCTCCCAAGCCAGCGGGAGGGACTCTGTGCCCCTCAGCTCTCAGTGTACCCAGCAAGCCTGCCTGGCCTTTCCCATGGCGGCCGCAGTGAGGAAATGCTTGCTTAAAGCCAGTGGCAGCTGCCCCCCGACGGGCCCGGCAGCAGGTGTTTTCAGCTCTGTGGGCCCGTGAGTCCCCTCAGCTCTGTTTGCCCTGCCACAGGAGCGCCAAGGCAGCCTGCCGCCATGCGAGCCTGCTGGTCACCCTGGACTGGGACTCCAGGTTTCAGCCCAGAGGCCTTCTGTGAACTCTCCGGCTCCACCCCCTCTGGTCTGCAGCACCGCATGGGCCTTCCCAGCAGGTGGCGCCAGGCCACCCAGTGGGCCACCCAGGAGGGAGGCCCTGCGCTGACCAGGGAGAGTGTGCACTGAGGTGGGGGCCCCAGTGGGACTTTCCACAGCAGGGCAAGCTGCACTGAGGACCTCCCGGCCACTGCCGAGCTGCCCTGAGCGCACGGCCCTGTTCTTGGGGTTGACCCAGCTGTGGTCAGGACACAGGTTTTGAAGGGTCACGGAATCTGTTCAGTGAGTGACATCAGGTGCTTCCAAGGAGCGAACTCACAGAAGGCAGCAGAGTGCCAGATACGGGAAGGCTGGTTCTGTCAGACGGCACCGACCAGTGGAGAGATGGCCCACTAGGGAATGGCTGCAGCTTTGGGTGTGGAGATGGGGTACGCAAAGAGCAACCAGTGCCCCCACACCTCAGGAGGGAGAGTGGCGGCACATGGCTGCAGGTGGCCTCCCAGAGGGGGGGATCTTCCCGCAAGGTCCTGAAGGGAGAAAAAGTCAGTGTGAAGGGGCAGGCCAGGGATGAGGCCCACCTGCCTGGTGGTGTCAGAGCTGAGGACAGGGCCAAGGGGAGAGGGCGGGGCCCATGGGGTGGGAGAAGAAGACACAGAACCGAGCCCGGAGGAAGGTGCTTCTTAAGAGACGCTTCTTGAAACACCACTCCCACCCTCCTGTCCTGCTGCTGAGCTTCACGGCTGCCCAGGAAGCTTCTCATCACCCACCGGCTCTTCCTCTCCTCTGGACCCTGACCCTGCCGGCCCCTTCTTTCCACCAGGGCAGGGGCGGGGAAGCCAGGGACACAGGCACCACCAGAGTTAGAGTTAAGGAAAGTGAGTATGGACAGGGAGGGACGTGCAAGGAGTGAAGGGAAGCTGGGGCTCGGGGAGGGGGCAGCCTCGTGTGAGCATCCAGTCCTAAGAATAGTAACTAAAGATCGGGATTCAGAAGTACAGAGGGATGGAGCCACTTTCAGGCATACAAAACCGGCAGGTTCTCCAAACTTAAATCCAAGGTAGCTAATCAATTCCCCATCCCAACAGTTCTACTGAACTGAAATGTTTAGACAGATCACACTGGAATTCTCGTTCCCCCAGGGAAAGGACCACCCCGGGGCTCTCACTGTCTCCCAACCACAAGCGCCATCCAGACCCTCTGAGTAAAGGGCAGCAGGCCAGCAGGAGTCAGCCACACACTCTGGTGGAGTTGCCATTCAGATCCGGGAGGACCAGGGAACAGCAGGGTAGGTGCCTGACCGGATCGTCTGGGACCACAACTACAGAACTACAGACAAGGTGACAAAGTGATGGGAGGGGACTCCAGAGATACAACCTTGCTGGCATGTTCTGGCTGGGAGGAGCCATGTGACCCACAGGTCCCAGCCTGGTGGACCACTGGGGAGGGTCCTGGTTTTCCTTGGAGAGATTCTAAAGTAGGGACTAGGGATGGTTTCAGGTTGCTCCAGCTGATATATGCCTGTTTTTATTTTTCCCCAAACAGATCCCCCCCAATACTGAAGATAAAACAAAAAGGTACAGAAATGTGTGAAAACGATCTCTAATCCCAATGTACGCAAATGACCTCTGCAAACATGGACCTGCCCCAGGACTCATTCCAGGAGCCTAAGAACAGGCTCTCAGGGATGGGGGTCACCCTGTCATGACCTTGTGATCTTCTTGCCCAGCCTCCTCCCTCCCTCAACGGTGGGTGCGATGGCAATGGGTTTGCCTGACTCTAATGCAGCACAAGCGTCAGGGCCTCTCTCACCAGCTTGGCCCCTTCCAGGGCCTGTGCCTAAGTTTTCATTTGCTTTCCTTTCTTAAGGCAGGCCCCTCAATCGTATAAGCTGCAGCCCCACGAAACCTGCCATTCCCCTGGCTGTTGAAATCCCAGGTCTGATGCAGCCCTGGAGACCGGGTGACTGTTTCCACAGGGGCATCAGACCCCCACTCAGCACATCACCCCTTGGACTCTGGCTTCCCGTGATGCTCATCCACAAGGAGGGCATTCTCTGGCCATGTGGTCCTGGGGCGTGGCCCTGTATGAAGCCCATCATCTGGCACAGCATCTGCCACACCTTTCTGCCATCTGCCCCTTGTCCTGTCCTCAGCACAACATGGTGGGCACCTCGAGAGGGGTTCTATTCTGTTCACCTCTGTTTTCCTGCTCAGAGTGGCCATGTGGGCGAATCCCAGATTCCAGAGCCAAGACTACACATGCAAGATGAAATGAAGCTGGAGCCAACAGCTGTGGGATCGCTAAGGGAGAGATCACAAAACCCAGAGTGAAGAGTGGGGCCGGCAGACTCTGCTCCTTGTGGCACCGAGCGCCCACGGGCTTGGTGTGGAACTGCTCCGCAGACACCTGACTGCTCTGCCAGCATCCCAGAAGCCGAGTGAAAGACAGGTGGCCACCTGCATACCCACTCCTCCTCCTGGCCAGTAACACCTCTAATGCTGCTGCCTCAGCATCTGCTGCACGGGAGGGGGAAACATGTTCCCTGGTTGGTTTGATCCTAACAGGTCCTTAAAACACACAATTAAGCAAGTCATCAAGACGCTTTTTATTGTTTCAGTGTTTAAACGTGTGGCTCTGCCCACAGCATGGAGGCAAATGCACAAGCCCAGGCTGGACACCAGGGAGGACAGACGGCGGGGTTTCTTTGGGGACAGTTGCTGCTGCCTGGCGCTGTGGACCAAATGCCTTTGCAGGTCCAAGCTGTTTATAGACAACAGCTCAGGTCAGGCACAGCCAGGGAACCCGAGCCAGCAGCTTTCCGGGGCTGACGAGGCCCCGCCCCTGGGTGCGCCTGCGCAGTGCCTACCGCCGGGCACGCCTGCGTGTTTTCGGAGCAGAGCCCCGCAGAGACCGCGCCGTACCCCACCTGCGCCTGCGCAGAACAGGGCGCGGCGCCGGCGGCGTCCGTGGGCGGTGACGTCACGGCCGCTGGTGACGCGCGCCCGCACGCGCGCGCACCCTGGGACTGCGTCGAGTTCCGGGACGCTCCGCGCGGGCCCGAGACGAGTGCAGCGAGGCTCCGCGGTGTCGGCGCGGGTGGAGGGGGCGTGAGGCCCGTCCTACGGTGGCCGCGGAGGGACGGTGCTACGGTTCCCACGCTGGGCCAAACGCCTCCGGCGGCGGAGCCTGGGCGCGCCCTCCCTTCTGGGCCGGCCCCCGGCGGGGGCGCGTGAGGGGCTGCGGCAGCGCCCCGAGCCCTCGGCAGTATGCAGCCGCCCCACTCCCGGAGCCCCGGGGAACAGGGGCGCCCGCAGGCCCAGTCCCCAGCGCCGCCGGCCTGCCGCCTGGTCCGGGACGCCGGCGCCGCCGCAGAGAGGGCACCGGGTGAGCGGCCGGCGGGGCGGGCGGGGACCCGGCCGCCGACCTACGCGGGTCGTCTCCACGGCAACCGGCGGCGCCGACGCCCGGAAGTGGCGCCCGCGGATGCCCCGGGCAGCAGGCCGAGGTCGCGCGCGGCCTCCGGGGCTTCCGAGTGCGGCGCGCGTGCGGCCGGTCGCGCCTGCGAGGCGATCGTCGACCCTAGGAGAGCTGACCCAGCAGTGGTCAGCGTGCCGAGCGCGGTCTCGGGGAGACGCGAGCCCTGGGGACGGGGGGCCTTTGGACGCGTCCCTAGGCTCCGACTCCGTGTGCCGCCCCCCCAGCTCTCAGTGCACCTGTCGCGGCACCAGGTCGCGGGGGCGGGATGGAGCCCTATGCTGGCGGGCCTGCGACCCCAGTTGCGTGGTGTCTAGCGACCCGCCCAGATGAGGGCGCTGTCCCGTCTAACTCTGCAGCGGCTCGAGACTGGGTAAAGCTTCGCTGAAGCGCCCGGAACAGGGATGGGGCGGCTCAGGGTTCCCTCTCTCTGCGCCTGTGGCCGCAGCTGCACTGGGGCGGCCATTTGCGCTGGGCCTGCAGCCGGGAGGGGGAGCTGGACTGAAGTCCATCTGAAGATGCCGAAGCTCTTGGCAGCGCTCCTCCTGTCTTGTTACCAACTTTCGTTTTCTGGTTTTCTACATCCTGAACTTTCAGTTCTGTTTTCATCCACAAATTACTCAGGCCACCTGTAAATGATATTTCCGAGGTGAAACTAGAGAGCCACGTATTTTTTCTTTCTTTTGCGGCCCTGCTGCCATCCTCGTGGCAAACAGCAGGGTCCTGACGCCGTGGCCCTGTCCCTGCCATGACACGTCTGTCGCCGGGCCCCCAGCCATTGTCCCTGGTGCAGGCAACCCTGGGAGAGTAGTGCTGTTGCCCCCGCCCCTTTTACAATGAAGGAGCAGTTGGGGGGATGGCTGCCCAACATCATCCCTAGCCCCAGGGTTCAGGCCCAGCAGGTGAGCCCAGAGTCCCTCACCTGTGGGCACCCCATCCTTCATCTTGATCCCGTTGGGGCTCCTTGTGAGATGCCCTTCCAGGACTGTAGTTGTCCCCGAAGTCCACAGAAGTCGTGGACAGTAACGGGCATGTGGCGTGAAAGTAAGGAGTCTAGGGAGTGGGGGACAAACGAAGCCTGTGGAAGGAGCACACCTTGCCAGACTCCGCTAGTGAGGTCCCTATGTGTTTCAGAACTCCTGCCCCCAGGGAAACCCTCTCCTGGTGACCCTAGGTGAGGGGCCACAGCCATTGTCCCCGCTGCCTGCCTCACCCAGCATTGTGGGTAGAAGGTCTAGTTCTGGTTTTTGTGTTGCGGGTCGCTGGGAAGCATCCTCAGGAGGGTGTGTGAAGGGGTCAGGGGTGGGGCTGCGTCCCAGTTCTGCAGCTCAGGCTGGGGTTTGTGCTGCCCACACTGGATAATTTCTCAGGGAGAAATAAGCTCCCAGTGTCCTCAGACTGACCTGGTCTTTCCCTTGTCTGTCTCTCTGCAGGCCAACGCTTCCTCCGAGGCCCAGCTGCGTCCCAGGCCTAGGAGCCCATGACACCTATGTTGACTACCACCGGGACACTGCACCGCCACCGCGAGCTAGTGCCACCGCCTGGGCCCAATGCCGGTCATGCCCATCCCACGACGGGTGCGCTCCTTCCATGGCCCCCACACCACCTGCCTGCACGCGGCCTGCGGGCCCGTGCGTGCCTCCCATGTGGCACGCACCAAGTACAACAACTTCGACGTGTACATCAAGACACGCTGGCTCTATGGCTTCATCCGCTTCCTGCTGTACTTCAGCTGCAGCCTCTTCACGGCGGCGCTCTGGGGCGCGCTGGCCGCGCTCTTCTGCCTGCAGTACCTGGGCGTGCGCGTCCTGCTGCGCTTCCAGCTCAAGCTGTCCGTGCTGCTGCTGCTGCTGGGCCGCCGGCG
Source organism: Glis glis (assembly GCA_004027185.1). Taxonomy (NCBI): domain Eukaryota; kingdom Metazoa; phylum Chordata; class Mammalia; order Rodentia; family Gliridae; genus Glis; species Glis glis. The sequence continues at coordinate 10,565 of PVJS01043884.1, read as the reverse complement.
GGTGGACTTCCGCCTCATGAACGAGCTGCTCATCTATGGCATCCACGTGACCATGCTGCTGGTGGGGGGCCTGGGCTGGTGCTTCATGGTCTTCGTGGACATGTGAGGGCGCCATCGCTCTCTGCCGGCTTTCTTCACTGTGCCGGCTGCAAGTTCTTTTCTTGATTGGGTAGGGCCGGTCGGGGCCTCTTCTGCTCCAACCTGCGGCAGAGGTCCGCAGCACACGCTCCCACTACTCGGGAGAGAAAAGGGCTGAGACTACTGTGATGGGGACGCTCATCACTCCAGCCGGCTTTTGCGCTGACCCTCCCCTTGTGTGCGCGCTCAGGTGCAGCGCCCCCCTGGTGTCCTTCCTGGTTGCTGCTTGCACTTTTCCTGGTTGTCCGGTTGTCCTGTGTGTGGCCTGTCTGCCCAGTCTGCACTTTGAGATCCTCTGTGTGACGTGCACACCGATGTTTGGCCCCACAGTGGTTTGGAGACCCCTGACACAGGTGTGCTGCCCAGGAACAGATCTGGAGGGGGCGCCCCCTGGCTGCACAGGCCCCCTTCCTGCACACCCTGCCCCGGCTCAGGAACATCAGGCTCCCCTGGCAGACACACCACACTGCCACAAAGCTGTCCACTGTACCCACCCCAGGCTTCCTGAGGCCTGGCTCAGCTCACAGCCCACCCTCCCTGTCCGTCACCCTGAGGGGCCGTGGGTCCCAGGCTAGGCTTCAGGGTCACCTTGGTATACTTACATGCAGCCCCAAAGGGCACAGATGGCCTCTACAGGGTGGTCAGGCGGAGGGAGCCAGCGCTGACAGCTCCCCGCCCTCGCCCTGGGCAGTCTGTTGAGAGGGCCCAGTGATGCTGTAAGTGTGTGTGGGCTTCTGGGACGTCGGCTCCTTTTCTGGCTTTGGGGGTGCTTTTGGCCTCTGTCTTTCTCCAAGGGATCACCCAGAATTGAGACCTGCCTATCTAGAGCAGTCCTCAGAGCTCTGGAGCAGACCCGACACAGAGAACCCGAGCAAACTCTGAAAGGGCCTCTGAGGGGGCCCTTGCTAGCCGGCATGGCTGGCTGGGAGGGCTCAGCTGCTCCTGTCCCTGCCGAGGCTGATAAAGCATACCAGGTGTGAGATGAAAAATGACCGAGGGGCAGAGGGTGCCCACAGAGCGGGGAGCAGCCAGACCCTGTGCTCTGGTTTCATGGGGCCCTGGATGGAGAGGGAAAGGGCACTCCTAGTGATGGCAGCAGGCACAGGACACCAGGCTGATCCTGAGTGTGGCAGTTGGCCAACACTTGCTTCACCCCAAATTGTCCCTACATGCTTGGTGGCCCCATTGACCTTACCGTCCTAGATAGACTGGTGGCCTGGGCACTTAACAAACCCAAACCTGGTAGGGAAAGCAAAAAAAAAAAAAACCATCTGGCTGTGGACCTAGCTCGTTAATTTGTAGCCAGCTTCTGTTTGCTGATCTTCTGGAGGGAGGACCCTGGAGAGGGCGTGTCTGATTTCCTTGCCAGGCAGGCAAGGCGCTTCCCTGGCGGACCCCCCCCACCCCTGGCGGACCCCGCTTCTCGCTGCAAAGAATCTTTTGCACTAGATCATGCGCTTTCCTCAAAGCAGCTTTGTTTACGTTAACTGACTGTCACGCAGAACTGCCAGAGAGCCCCTTGCCTGGGTGACTGGGGTACATCGGTGGGGATGGGGGGGTCTGCGTGCTGCCTCGAATGTACACGTGGCGGTGCCGGGGGCAACAGGATTTGCCACACACTGCACACCCAGCTTTCCGGTGTCCCGAGTGCCTGTTAAATTCTTTATGAGATGAACCACCTGCATTAAACCTATTTTTTTAACATGTTGATGGAGTGATTGCTTAAAGCCCCAAATTTTATTCATTTCCTAGGGATGTAATCATCAACCAAAAAAGCCATAGAAACCATTTTTCTCCTGTAAAATTGGGACAGTTTCTAAAAGCAACCATTTGCAGTGTTCAGAAGGAGTCCTGGAGGTCAGCGGTGCCATTGTGTTGAGCTGTCCTGGGGAGGTGCCTAGGGGTGGTCCCTGGGGAGAGGTGCCCGCAACCAGGTGTGGCATCCGCTCTGTGTGCAGTGCCGAGAAGCCGGAAGGGAGAGAAAAGCCAAGTTGTGGTTCTTGTTTAACCAAAACCTATTTGAAAATGAGAAATGCCTTTTTACTCAGCGTCGTCTTCCGTAAAGGCTCCCTTCACTTTTGTGGAGACGTGTCCGTGTCTTTCTGTCCCACCTGTAAAGATTTCTTCTAAAGCCACGTGGAAGACGACATCCCTTTCGGCCAGTCGTTTTGGCCAGAAATTGATTGGAAGGAAGGAAAATGGGTCAACTGCGGAGTGACCTGTCCATTGTTTCTGGACTTCTGGGAGACTGAGCTTTGAGATTTGGTTTATGAGAGTCTGGAAACCCCTTTGCCCTTGGCAGGGCAAGAGCTAAGGAGGGTGAGGGGCTTCTGACGGCCTTCCTGTCTCAGGTACCCGTGCCGGGGAGATGCAAGGCCCTGGCATGGCTGCCCGGGTGCACTTGCCTGGTTTCTGAGAACCCAAAGCTGGGCACGGTGAGGGTCGCCCTGCCTGTGACAGTGTACCTACCAGGCCACTCATCAGGCTGGGGGGACGCCCCATCCTCTGGGAGCTTCCTTGGGCCTACATGGATCTGGGCTGTCTTGCATTCATTCATTCATTCATTTATTTATTTGTTTTATGTGGTACTGGGAATTGAACGCAGGGGCATTCTACCTCCAAGCTACACCCCCAGGCCAATTTTATTTCTTATTTGGAAACAGGGTCTCACTAGCTTGCTAAGAGCCTCACTAAATTGCCGAGGCTGTCCTCAAACCTGCGATCCTCCTGTTTCAGCCTCCCAAGTGCTAGGGATAACAAGCATGCACCACCACACCTGGCTTATTTTTTATTATTATTTTTGTTTTTTTATAATGCTAAAGAGTCACGCCTAGGGCCTGGCACTTGGAGGCAAGGGAAGCCAGCACTCTGCGCTGAGCCACACCTAGCTCTGAGTAGTTCTTGTCTAGCAGTCTCCACCCAGTGGCATCTGCAGTGGTGGAAATGCTCCATCTGTGCTGCCCAGTGTAGGAGCCGCCAGCGCCAAGTGGCTACAGAGCACGTGGACCAGGGCTGAGCGGCTGAGTGTCCAAGCAGACTCAAGGTAACCGAGGTCCCAGGCCGGGAGTCTCTGGCTGGACTCCAAGGGCATTCCATGTGCTCCGGGGAGCCCAGGGTCTCCTGTAGCACTGTGTGGCCTTGGGGGAGCCCGGCTGCCAGCTCCTCTGGTGGGTGGGAGGAGGCCTTCCGGGATTCGGCTGTGAGGAGCCTGTGGCTTCGCTCCCTGGGAGGACTGCAGTCAGAGGTGGCATTAGCCAGAAGTTTGTGTGACAGGCACTGTTTTCAAGGCTATTGGCCCGAGTTGTGCCAGGAGCCATGGCTTCAAGGAAGGCCGAGGTTACTCAGGCGTCGCCCCCAGATCTTCCATCCAGGGTGACAGACTCGTAGGCTGGGGGTGTGTTTCAGGAGCAGTTCAGGGATCCGAGCACAGCTGTGCTGCCACCGGATGGGGAGATACGTGAGGGCCTCCTCCAGGGGGCCTGGGCATTCCGTTGAGAAGCCTTATTTAGAGCAGATTTATTTACTCATTAAGGGATCCAAGTCCCTGTGAAAAATGGGAATAGCCTGCATATTTGGGGGCTTCTGGAAGTTTCCAATGGGATGGTGGGGAGGAGTCAGGATCGGGGGACGCAGAGAGGTCCCCATGGTGCCAGCAGGTCTGCAGCAAGCTGGTCAGGAAGACAGGACGGACCCTGACAGAGCAGCCTGTCCAATCAGCTGCCCCAGGAGCAACCCAGGTCGCCCATGAGGTAGCAGGGCAGACCCTGTGAGCTGGGGGGGGATTGCGCAGGGGGCTACCTGCTGCCCAGTGGATGGTGGGAAAGGAGGGGGAGCGATGAAGACCAGGAAGTCAGCCACCTGCAGCGAAGGTTCTAAAATTGGCAGACCTGTCCAGCCTTGGGGCTCAGGGGACCCCAGGGACAGCACCTGGCAGCAGTGGCAAGAGGGTGGGGGGGTGGGAGACGGGAGTTGGCCACTGAGCTGTATTCCTGGGGGCATGGGGCAGTCCTGGCCCAGACCACCAAGAACAGGCCCTGGGCAGAGGGGCCATGCCCATGGTGAGGGTGGGCTGGCAGGAGGAGTCAGCGGGGCTCTGGGGGGGACATTACCTGGGCAGGAGCGGATAGGGACAGGAACCCAGGCAGAGAAGGGAAGAGTGGGGGAGGGAAGGCTGATGGGTGCAGAACCAAGCAGGGAAGGACAGTCAGGTGTGGGGTGCCCAGGAAAGGCCAAGGCCAGAGCCAGCTGGCCTGAAGTTGGGTTTGGGTCCCAGCCTGTCCCTGGGCAGGGGGCTGAGCCTCGCCATCAGTCGCTTGGAGGCTGTAGGGTCCCCTTGAAAACAGTGTCTGTCATACAAACTTCTGGCTAATGCCACCTCTGACTGCAGTCTTCCCAGGGAGCGAAGCCACAGGCTCCTCACAGCCGAATCCCGGAAAGACCTCCTCCCACCCACCAGAGGAGCTGGCAGCCGGGCTCCCCCAAGGCCACACAGTGCTACAGGAGACCCTGGGCTCCCCGGAGCACATGGAATGCCCTTGGAGTCCAGCCAGATACTCCCGGGGTCCCCACTTGGAGGCTGTAGGGTCCCCCCTGATGAGGGAGATGAGACCCAAGGAGCCAGTGGAAGGCAGGTATGGCAAGAAGGGCTCGTGCTCAGAGAATTTCTAGAAATGAGTTGCTTACTGGAGAGGCCAGGTGCTGCCCATCTCCGTACGCGGGGTAGATGAGGTGGCACCAAAGACCCTCTCTGTGCCCCTGTACTGAGCAGCCACTTCCGCAGCCCCTGATGGAGGAGACCCCAAACAAACACCATGCACCACACGTGCACAGTGAAGTGGTTTTGCTCTGGTCAGCACTTTCTGGATGGTGGTGCAGACCAGGGAGGGACAGGCAGGGGGGCTGTGGGCGGGGGCTGACACAGCCCACCGGCAGGACAGCGTGGCCTGGAGCAGGACCCCAGTGCCGCCTCTGTCCAGCCAGGCCTGAGCCCGGATTGATGTTCCCTGACCTTGGGAAGGCCCTGTCCCTGTGGGGTGTGAGGGGGAGGGAGCGGTGGCAGCGCCTCCCAGTGCTGATTCAGCATTTGCTGGGGAAGGAAAACGTGAGCATCTGCAGCGGCCAGCACGCCTTTCTCTTCTCCCTTTCTAGCCATGTTTGGAAGAAGGGTCCCTCTCGGCCCTAGCGCCTCCCAGGAAGGCCCTCCCTCCTCCAGTGGAGGCTCCCAGGAAGCAGCATGCCCAGGCTGGGGGCACAGGGGAAACTTTCCAGAGGTCTGGTGTGCCTCCCTGATGGCTCCCCCAAGAGTGAGCTGCCCCCCAGCATCCTTGCCTGGCGGGGATGGATCCAGGAGCAGCTGACTCAGCAGCTCCTGGGTCCGGCGCCCTGCCCCCACCCAGCTGGGCTGCATGCCCAGCCTGCTGGCAGCTGTGTCACACGGGGCCTCGCAGGGCTGTGTGGTTCGAGGTGTGTGGCCCGCACTGCGCCGGGGGCGGGGTGACAGACTGAAGCTGCGCAGCCTGCCAGGTGCCCCTCCCCGCTGGGCCAGCTCCCTGCTGCCACTTTTGCTGCCTCCTGCAGAAGAGCAGCCCCGGGAGGAGGGTGCGGGGTGGGCACAGCAGCACAGAGCTGTGTCTAGGGGCGCTCTGGTCACCCTCAGCCCCCAGGAAATAATCTGGGGTCAGAGGTTCCCCAGCCCCCACCACAGCCAGGGCCTCCCTGGGTGCAGGCAGGTCGGGCTGAGGGCGTCTGTCCTCTCTGCTGAGCCAGCTGTCACTGGCCACTTTGACAGGTGGGAGGCAGAAAGGGCGGGGACTGCACACCTCTGCGGCCCATCCTGAGGTCACACTAGCTGGCCAGGGCAGCAGCCTGGGGCCACAGGAGCAGCGGGACAGATGTGGCAGGCAACGATGCAGGACCCCAAGGCCCAGCATGTAGCCCCACCTGCTACAGGTTAGGTATGCTTCTAACTGTGGGCACTGGGGCAGGCCTGGCCTGGGGCAGGCAGGTGTCGGCTCTGTTTGGAAAGTGGATCCTGTAAAGGGACTTGATGAGTCCTTGCGGGGACCTTGGTGTCCCCGTTAGAGTGCAGCTGTGGGACAAACCCCCACAGTATTAGGAGAGGGCAGGGGTGGGGGTGCTGGGGCCACAGAGGAGAGCAGGAAGGGTGCTAGAGAAGCTGGTAGAACTAGCAAGGGTGGACAGGTCCTAGGAGTAAGCAGGGGTCCCTGGCCTCAGGCCGCTCAGAGAAGGCTGCCCCCCCACCCTCCCGAGCTCAAAGGCCGATGGGTAGCCCTGCTGTCCATCACCTGCATATCAACTGTGAGGACCGGTATTCTTTCTGCTTTCTCAGAATATTAATGACATCCTGCTGCAAGCCACATGAATATTCATTCAGAGATCAATCAAGTCCAGGCTGGCACAGGGAGACGGCTGGGTCAGCCAGGTGGCCCCTGTCCATATGGGGCACCCAGCTCTCCATGGCGGTGGCTGAGCATCCCTGACGCTGCAGTAGGGGTCCCCCTCTCTCTGAACAGGGCTGGGCCAGACAGATGATGACACTGCTCCACGGCCACCCTCTGGGAGCCAGGAGCTAGGATGGGGTTCCTTCCAGACAGGACCAGAAGATCGACTCAGGCTTTGCAGTGGGCGCTGCTCCTCAGGGCCAGGTGGGGAGTGGAAACTTTTCTGTCCTCGCTGGGGTCTGGAGCCATGCATCAGCCACAAGGTCTGAATGAAGAGGCAGGTGGCCAACCCAGGCAGGCACAGCCAGGTGTGCTAGGTGGCCGTGGCCAGCCCTTCTGGAAGCCCCACCTAACCTAGTTCTGGTCCTGCGTATCCCTGGCCAGCCGCTCTGACAGCTGGCTGCTTTCCTGAGAAGGTTCACACCCTAGGGTGCATGGGTTTCTGGCTCTTTCGAGTGGGCACAGCAGGGCCTCTGCCCTTCTTGCCTCTGTGAGAAATGTGGGTGCTACTTTGAACCTCTGGGCTCTGCTCCTTGCTGGGCTCCTGCCCCGTTTCCTCCCACAGATGAGGGGGCTTCTCGCTCTGCTCCTGGGGGCCTGGCCCCGGCTTTGCTCTTCAGGCCCCTCCTGCCTGTCCAGGTGGGAGCAGCCCTTTGATGATGTAAATCCAGGTATTAGTGTGAATTCGTTATGCACAGCAGCAGTATGACATCATGGCTACATGAATTATTTGTGTGTTTTTCAGATTGGGCTGCAATAACCCTGTCTGTTTTCCTGCCTCCCGTAATGCACCAGCGCCCTAATGAACACCATTATCTCCCTTCACGCAGAGGCCTGGAGTCGGTCCCATGCCCTCAGCTGCCTGTGGTGCTTTTCGGGGGGCTCAGTCTCGCCTGATGCCTCCTCCCTCCCACCCACAGCCAGGTGTGTGTGCGCGCACCTGCATATGTGTGTAAGTGTATGTGTGCAAATGCACATGCCGGCCTGTTTCCCACTGCCCTGTTTCTAGAGGCCCTGCCACCCTCTGCCTGGTGTTCTCTCTGGGTGTCCTCTGAGAGACCAGGGGCTCCGGAAGCCCCAGGTGGCCATTAATAGCCTCATTCCTGTGTTTCTGCCAGAAATGGAGGTCTGCCTTAAAGAGCCCGGGCGGTGCCCTTCCCTGGCTTCCTGCACTGGCCGAGGACTGAGCTGATTAGCAAGAGTGCAGCCTCTAGCAGAGGAGAGACCTGGAGGCTGGACCTGGAGGCTGGACACGCAGCCTGCAGCCCTGAGGCCCCGCGTTTCCTTCCAGGGGGTGCTGCAAGTTGGGCAGTGCCCAGGCTGGGGCTGTGGACCAGGGTGGGGCTCCCCCTCCATGGCCAGAGCCCCGGGTACCCTAGGCCACAACCAGCATGGTTGGTCCCTTCTTTCCCCCAACGCTTCCCCCAGGGGATGGTGCGAGGCTGGGGCTACAAGCCCTACCTAGGGTGGATCCCATGCCCCTTGGTGGCCCAGGCCTGCTCTTAGGCCTTGTCCTCAGAGAGCCATCCTGTGGGCCACAGTCCCCAGAGTCAGTGTGCAGAAGACGCCGATCTGTTTCTGGGAGCACCAACCCTCGAACTCAGTGGCCGGTTGTTGAATGACTGAGTGATCAGACAAATGGATGGGCTGTTGTCCCCGGTGCCCGCAAGGTCTGCTCCCACCCTCTGGCCCTCGACGCTCCCCCTCTGGATGACAGTGTTGTCGGTCACTGAGAACTCCGTAAGCGAGACTCTCAGACAGGATAGCCTGCTCCACAAGCGGGATGGTTGCCTTTTTCTTTGTTATAGCTAACCCATCCTGGAAAGGCAGCCCCGCCATTTGCCTTGTCTCACCCAGTCATCTCTAGCTGCTGCTCCAGCCTGGACTCATCTCTGGGACGTGTGCATCCAGATCCCCGCTGTGTCCTGCACAGGGTACTGGCTGTCCCCGGAGCTGCCGTGGCCACCGGGAGGGGACTCGGCCAAGGCTCTGCCAATCCTCCGGAGGAGGCGAGTCGCTGCAGCCGTCCGACCCTCAACCTTCTCCCGAGCAGGAGCAGCAGCTGCTTAACAGCTGCACTACATGGCAGAGGGAAATTTAGGACAAAAGAGGAAGAAGATTAGAGCATCCAATTTAAACGGAGGGGAGGCATACAGAAACCAAAACGGTCCTGCCCTAATTCCTGAGCAGAGGGAGTCGCGGGTTCCGCAGCCGCTGACAAGAAACCAAAATACTCACCCAGTTTTCTTCTGCGAAAGGGATCCAAACTTGCCTGGAGGAGCCCACAGATGTCCTCCGGCCCCTGCAGAGCCAGCCTCATCCTGAGATGCTGAGGACGACGGGAGCCCGCATGTGCCCCCTGTGTCAACCCCTTTCCGGGGGCCTGGGCTGTGGCGGGGGGGGGCTTCTGTTTCCTCCACAGGGACTCAGTGGGCATCTGTGTGGCAGGCCCAGCACATGCGGGGAAGAGCCAGGCCCACCGTGTAGGCAGGTACCCACCTCCAGCAGAGCCTGGATGGCGGGGTGTGACCCAGCCTTCCTGGGCCCTGGGTCATTGCCTCCATCCTGTGCTCCTGGAGCAGCTTCTGAGCTGGGCGAGGGCAGCCCCTTGGCTGGTCAGCCCTGCAGTTCTGGGCTTCTTGCTCTCAGCTGGGGAAGATGGTGGCTAGAAGCAGAGGGGACCCAAAGGAAGGGCTTTTCGGGAGGAGCCTGGGGCCAGGTGAGCAGATCTGAATGTCAGGCCAGCCTTTAGCTACTTCCAGCGGCTAAGCAAGAACCTCACTCCTCAGTTTAACTACAGGAGGGCAGAGATGGGGAACAGTAGGCCAGGGAGGCCAGTGTTGGGGGTTCCCCACTCCACTCTTGGGGAGCACCCTGGCCCAGCTGCCAGGGTTGGTTTGTAAGCAAGAGAATGGGCTGTGATGCGTCTCTGGCTCCTCACTGGTACCACCAAGCTCCCACACCTGAGCTGCTGTCCCCCGGGCACCAGGGCGGTTCAGCAGATCTGCCATGCTGATCCTTGCTCGTCCTCCAATGGGGCCAGCGGGCACACGTGCTGATGCCAAGTCGGTGCCAGCAAAAAAAGGGGAAGTGAGACCCTCAGCCAGCCGAGCTGCAGGCAGACCCAGCCACCACCTTCTCAGGGGAGTTTAAGAATCCCTGGTTTTCTGAAGCAAATTTATGCCCCAATTACAGACCAGTGCTCTAGCAGATTAGCAGGAATTGAAATGGATGGACATTCCTGCCCTGGCCCTTGTAAGGTGAATTAACATAATAAAAACGAATGTGCTCTGTCCAGGGTGTTAGGAATTGTGGTGGTTTATGTGATCATCAGTATTATCTGCTCCATCCTTCAGCCTGGGAGCCAGAGTAAACGAAAGACCCCTCCCGGGACACAAGGGGACGTTGTCCCGGAGCCGCCATTCCCTGGGGGTTGTGCTCCAGCACACTGGCTCATACTCCCCAGAAGCCCCAGGCTTGCTTGGGCAGGCTGCCGGGTGGCAGCAGGAGCGAGGAGGACAGGTTCCTCCATCCAAGCCTGTCCTCCCCACTCACTTGTCTTGAGCTGTGGTGGGACCAGCCTGTAGCTGGGCAGAGCCCTGGAGTGCCAGGCACAAACTCCCTGCTCCCCTGAGACTGCGTTCCTGGGCTCTGGGCACGTAGGGCATGCATGTCCATTGTACTTGCTGGTGCCCGGGGTCGTTCTGGTGGCGGGACAGTGGATCCACCTCAGTGTCCAGGAATGCTCAGAAGTGGTGTCTGCCTGACCCTCGTGATGCCCCTAGAGATGCCCGCCATTTGCCCAGCCCCCCGGCACACAGGGGCACCAGCTTGTCCCTGTCCGTCCAGTCCCCCGGCACACAGGGGCTCCAGCTCGGCCCCGTCCCCCCAGCCCCCCGGCACACAGGGGCACCAGTTTGTCCCTGTCCCCCCCAGCCCACCAGCACAGGGGCACCAGCTCATTTC
>PVJS01043883.1:0-16888 GCA_004027185.1 Glis glis | reverse complement strand
AAACCCGGTTTCAAAATAAAGTATAAAAAAAATTAGGGCCGGGGGTGTAGCGCGGAGGTAGAACGCCCCTGCGTTCAATCCTCGGTACCGCAAAAAAAAAAAAAAAACAAAAAACACCCACAAGATAAATCATGGAAAATGCCGGGCGTGGTGGCGCACGCTTGTAATCCCAGTACTTGGGAGGCTGAGACAGGAGGATCGCAGATTTGCGGCCAGCCTCAGTTACTTAGTGAGGCCCTCCGCAACTTAGTGAGACCCGGTTTCAAAATAAAGAATAAAAAATAGGACTGGTGGTGTAGCTCGGAGGTAGAATGACCCTGGGTTCAATCCCCAGTACCGCAAAAAATAAATAAATAAATAAATAAAATCACGGGAAAACACAGAAAGCACCTTTCTCTCATCCTCTCAGTTTGCCAATCACTGTAGGTTAGTTCAGAGTTCTTTCATAGAAGAACAGGCGAGTGGAGTAGAGAGGAGAAACAGTAATATTCTTCCTCCAGTGCCCTTTCTTCATGGGGATGGAAAAGTAGTATTTTTCACCTCTAGAGAATATGTGTGATAGGACAATAAATATGGCCTTATCAAAGGTCAAAAAGGATAATTTGACGACATTCTAAACATCAAAGCCAATATGTGCATGTCTTAAGTACATGATTAGCCTTTTTTTTTTTTTTTTTTTGCAGTACCGGGGATTGAACCCAGGGGCGTTCTACCTCCACACTACACCTCCGGCCCTATTTTTTATACTTTATTTTGAAGTCAGGTCTCACGAAGTTGTGGAGGGCCTCACTAAGTAGAGAGAGAGAGAGACAGGGAGAGAGAGAGAGAGAGAGAGAGAGAGAGCTGAGGCTAGCTGAGAACCCGGATCCTCCGGTCTCTGCCTCCCAAAGTACTGGGATTACAAGCGTGCGCCACCACGCCCGGCTATGATTAGCCTTTACTGAAATAACATAATAACATGTTCTCTGTTATATTGGATAGCCAAACTTTTCTTCATGGTGTCTATATTTTGTTCTATGAACATATTTGTGTATGGTATCATTAAAAGAAAACATGAAGTCCTAAGTAACATTGGTAGGATCTGATAGCTATATGGCACTTCCTAATTTCCAATTCATTTTCACATACATGATTGTGTTTCTCACAAAGTTTTGAAAAGTTATGCAAGCCAAATATTATAATTCTAGGCTTAAATGTGAGAAAAGGAGATTCAGGGAAGCTGGAGAGTTTAGGTTAAGATCATGTAACTAGAAAATTTCTGAGATATGCCCAATTCTTTGTGTTTCATATTTATTCAGGGCTCTTGATACTATATTCTTTATTCTAAGACTTTATTGATGCACCACACATATTTTTCTGCTCCCCAGCCACATGCACAGGGCACAGAATCTGATTTATTTGTATTCTTTTCTGCACTTCTCTTTATCATAGTAATTATCACAATACACTATAGTTTGTTTCCCCAGTCTCTCAAGTAGACTCTAAAATCCTTGATAGGAACTATACCTTATCTTTTTCTTTAAAATATCATTTACTCCATCTCAAAGTTCCACAAATATAGCCTGTTAAGTATTTAAAGGTCAGCCACTATAAAATTGACATATTTTAATAATGTGAAAGCAATTTCCACTTTGGAAGGTTAAGGATGACTTTTAAATTAATAACAATGCAGTATATCCATTGAGCAAAATAATGACTATTAACTTATCTCACACAAATAGATCTTTTTCAAGGGGACTATTCCTGGTCTTCCATATCCTACAGTCTCAAGTCCCCCCACACAGAGACTTCTCTAGGTATATTACCTTGTGTGTCACTCTTAACATGAATTAAACATTCTTACTATACCCTTTCAGCAGATAAATGAAATTATACTGCTTGGTTATACAGCTTGTCAATTGAAAAGTAATAATATAGCCGGGCGTGGTGGTGCACGCTTGTAATCCCAGTACTTTGGGAGGCGGAGACCGGAGGATCCGGGTTCGTGGCCAGCCTCAGCTCTTTCTCTCTCTCTCTCCCCCCCCCCCCTTAGTGAGGCCCTCTGCAACTTCGTGAGACCTGGTTTCAAAATAAAGTATAAAAAATAGGGCCGGGGGCATAGCACAGAGCTAGAACACCCATGCGTTCAATCCCCGGTACCGCAAAAAAAAAAAAAAAAGAAAAGTAATAATATAAACATGGGCTCATAATAGTGACTCTTCGCCTTGGTTACACATTACAATCACCTGGGAGGGATATTTTAAAATATCAATCACATAGATATTCTATTTTAATTAGTCTGGGTTGGGATCAGGATATCAGTTTTGCAAAAACAAAACAAAACCGAAACCAAAATACTTCTGGAATCTGACAGATAGCCAGGACATACAAAATTTGAGCTTCTTAAAATTATGTGATGCCACTACCTCGTAAGTCTTCAACTTAAAGATTACCCCAGGAAATTCATAGTTGGCAGCGCACAGACAGTTGGCTGCAGTACTCATTTTTATTCAAGAACTGTCTGGGTCACGATAAGTAAAGGAGGAGGTGTTGCCTTAATGGGGAGTTTGCTAGCTGGAGAGAGAAATCAGGCTCTTGTTAAATTTGACTGCCAGACAAAAGTGGGTAATAAATGCATTCCACCCAGCACTGACTCTTCCTGTCGTGGTGGCGGCTTCTGTACAGGAAATTAGAATTCTACTCAGTTCTTCACCTGGCTCGTTCCCTCCAGCTCAGACGACCACACACTTTCAACTGAAACAAGGGCTGTTGGTTGGGAGGTCACAAGGCAATCGCTGGAGCAAAGTACAGTCCTGGATGAAATGACAGGAAGAACATCAGATGCTGTGGTCATGGCCAATGGACCCCTGGCTCAAAGTGTACTGTAAGTAAAAAGGGAGCTACAGATAGCTGCAAAAGTGAATGGGGAGAGAACTAGGGAAGGCAGGGTGATGTCCCAGTTAATCCTCATCACACAAATAGAGCAATGATATAAACAGAGAATATAAACTCTGTGCTTGCCTTGACAGTGAAATGTTGTATTCTATAACCTCATCAGGTTGTATCTTACATTGTACTTATTTGAAGGAAGTCAGGCTTCCAACCTGTCACAATTAAGAAAGTGTTGATTTTAGCCGGGCGTGGTGGCACACGCTTGTAATCCTAGTACTTTGGGAGGCAGAGACCGGAGGATCCGGGTTTGCGGCCAGCCTCAGCTCTCTCTCTCTCTCTCTCTCTCTCTCTCTCTCTCTCTCCTTAGTGAGGCCCTCTGCAACTTCGTGAGGCCCGGTTTCAAAATAAAGTATAAAAAATAGGGCCGGGGGCGTAGCGCGGAGGTAGAATGCCCCTGGGTTCAATCCCCGGTAATGCAAAAAAAAAAAAAAAAAAGAAAGTGTTGATTTTTCTTATGTACAGAATTTAATAATTTGAATAAGGAATTACAAAACTTTGGCTGAACCCATCTTAGTTACAAACATACTAACTTTTGAAAATAAACAATCAGATAGGAATAAAGGGTTTTTTTTTAAAGCTCAGCAACTGAAGGGAGAGAAAGACATATTCATAGTAAATAGTCCTAGTTGAGTAAAACATAATGTAAGACGGGGGATAAAATATATAATAACAAAACAAGTCACACATGGAATAAGATTCAGAAAGACCCAAACTATGAACAACCTTAAGAAAGATTATTGCAGAATAAAATATACGATGGAGAGAAAAAGTAATACATTGATTTCTTCAAAAATGGTGCATTAAAAGAGCAGCAGATCAAGCCGGGAATGATGACGCACACTTGTAATCCCAGTACTTGGGAGACTGAGGCAGGAAGAATGCAGATTCAGGGCCAGCCTCAGCAACTTAGTGAGACTTTGTTTCCAAATAAAAAATAAAATAGGGTTGGTAGTATAGCTCGGAGATAGAATGCCCCTGGGTTCAATCCCCAGCAACACACACACACACATACAAATGAGCAGATCAAGAAAATTTTCTCAGTTGGGTGTGGTGACACACACTTGTCATTCCAGTACTTTGGAGGCTGAGACAGGAGGATCGCAGGTTCGAGGACAGGCTCAGCAAGTAGTGAGACTCTCAGCAATCTAGTGAGACCCTGTTTCAAACTAAACATAAAATAGGGCTTGCGGTGTAGCTTGGAGGTAGAATGTCCCTGGGTTCAACCCCCAGAACCACACACACACAAAAAAAGAATTTTTTCTCATGTTTAAATGAAAGGGAAAATGAGGGAAGAAATAAAAAACTACAAGACAGAGATTAGTGATGCAGTTTATATATCAAATGAATAAAATGAACTCCATAATTAGAAAAGAGAGCAGCAAACTAAAACAGAAGCAATAAAAAATTGAACACAATTCTTACTTTCTGTACAATAACAAAAAATATGCTAAGACATACTAGTGATTTACATTTTCTTTGTCATTTTTGGGGTGTTTTTATTCTATTCAGTACTGAGAGTTAATAACACAAGTTTAGACACGATATTGTCTTGTTCTGTTCTATTCAAATATATTTTTGTTAGACCTATATAATTTAATTTGCCTGAAGAGAGTGGAAAGGAAAAGTAAACTATTGAATGAATAGTAGGCACTAAGAATTAAAAGAGACTACGTCCACTTAGACTTGTGCTGGTCAGATTTTAACTCTAAAGCAAAAATGGAAATTGAAAATTTTCTTTGCTGAAATAAAGAGATGATCAAAGGCAATTAAAACAGAGAAGGAAATGCCGGCATCAGGTTCCCCATCCATATCTCCGAAAATGAGAGGAGACGGTGGGCACACCAGCAGAGCTCCCGGACTTCAAGGTGGCATTTCTCCATCGACCACAGAAATAGCAGAAGAGGGAGCACTAGAGCTGGAAAGCTGGAAAAGCAATTCTTCCTTCCACAAATTCCAAAAAGCTAATTTGATGTATAAATGAGCAATTTAAAAGGATCAGGATTAATTCTCACACAAAGTTATTATAAAAAGAAGAAAATAAGCAGAATATTGTTCCTAGAGACTGTGAGATTGCACAACAAATACATGCACATGAAATGGTGAAATTGCTAACATAATATTTCAAAACACACTAAAATATATTCAGTGATGCAAAATAGGAAATAATAATGTAAATTATAATTTTAGAAAAACTCATATAAAGTAGAACTCAAGAATGACAAGAAATACTTTTTTCAGAACATTAAACTGAAAGAAACACAAGACTGAGTGTCTTACGGCAAAAAGGAGGACAACTGAAACATTGGAAGAAAAAAGAAGGTGCTCAGAGGGTGAGATAAAGGGATATATAAAAGAAGCCTAAGTGGATTGAGCACATTCATAATAAAATCCCCCCAAAAAGAAAGCTTAACCAACAAAACAAACACTATAATATAGATTCAAAATCATGTTTTGGAAGTCTAAAAGAGAAAAGTACTTGAAATTACATATCGAAAGGGTCCTATATATTAGGGGAAATGGGGCCAGAATGCTTTATTTGAAATAAAACCCTGAAGAAAAAATGTATTTTGGATAGAATGGCAAAATGATTAAGTCACTTAAAAGAGAAAATATGTTAGCTATCAGGTTTTTTATTGACAGTAACACATTATGCCAGAAAATAATGATATTTTTACACTCATGGAGAGAAAAATTGTGAGTCAAATATCATAGATTTACCTATACTGGCTTTCAAAGGTAAATTTCATACGTGACCTGTTATAAATGTGATAGGATTTAGGAAAGCACTTCTGAAACTATAAGGCAAGGACCTCCAAAAAATCCATACAAGGAAAAAAAAACGATGAAAATCAAATTTTTGGAAATCTGGAAATTAGCCAAAAGCTTGCAACAATATGAGAAGTATTTATTCAACACAAACTGGCTGAATCTCGGTTAGACCAGTGAGCTTTATGGAGTCTTACCTAGTTCTAGCCCCATCGTCCTCTGCAAGACCTTTGAAAACCAATGAACTCAGAAGGACGGGAGCTGTGACAAGCAGAAGGCCAGCAGGCACTGAAAATGAGCACACAGGGCAGAAGAAATGCCCTGTCCTCACATAATTGCTACTTGTTCACCTGGTCATAAACTCCCTGAAAAGCTCCATTCTTAGGTCTTGTCTTCCTTTAACTTTATATAAGCAGCTATATCATCAGGGCATTTGTTCAAAATTCATAGAATTATTTATTATCACAGTTTCCCAAGGCAGCAATATCAACTCTGCCTAAGAAGAGATCAACCAAAAAATTTAAAAAGGAAAAACTAGGAAATAAGATTCCATAGGGGACTTGGAAAAGTTCCAGCATATTCCTGGTGGTTCAGAAGGCAACACACTTGCGAGAGGCTGTGTAGGTGCCCAGGAAAGTCAAGTGAGAGCCCTAATATCTCAACTCTGGCTGACCTTGAGGCTCTGTGCAAGGGGAAAATGGAGACTAAGCCAGTCTCATTAGACACTGAAGGTATGTCCCAACACACACACACACACACACACACACACACACACACACACACCAGCTCAACAAAGACCAGGAAAACTGATTGGTTCAAAGTATTTAAAGAATCTCTTAGCTGACCACTAAGTTATCAGTGAAGGCAGTAACCACAAACAATAAAAATGCAGACTTTGCCAAGTTAATCAAAGAAATAAGTAAATGAATAACAACAAAAACAACTACATAAAGCAGCAAAAACAAACCCTGGGAAGAAGACAAAATCTCATAGTTTTGATTTTCATAGTGCTACACTATAATGTTTAAAATGTCTAGTTTTCAGCCAAAAGGTATGAGGCTTGTAAAGAAATAAGAAATTATGGCCCACATACAGGAGAAAAAAAAAAAAAGAAATTAAAGAAACTGCCCCTGTAGAAATCTAGACTTTGGGCTTAATAGACAAAGTCTTAAAATTAAATAATTTAAATATATCCCCAAAGTAAAAGGAAATCCTGAGCAAAGAAGCCAGGCAAATATCTCACCAAATAGAGTATATAAAAAAGAGAAATTACAAAAATCATAGCATACCAAGTATTGGTGGAAGGGGTACAAAAAAGATACTCTCACAAATTGCTGGTGGGTAGTGCAAATATGGCCAATTCTTATGGAAGACCATTGGCATATGTGTCAGAAATTTTAAAATTTCTAGGCATTGATCCCAGGTATCAATGAACTAAGATGAACTGCCGGATAAATTTGCATGCAAATATATTTATAATAGGACTACTTGTAATATTCCTAAAGTAGGGGAATAAGCAAATGGATACAATTTAGGATGCTATGTACTGAAATAGTAACATAATGAAAAATAATATTTAGTGGATAAGAAATGTTTATGGTATACAATAAAGTGAAAAAACGTTGGCTGTATTACATATACAGTATATGCACTTCTGTATAAAAAGAGAGGTATAACTATATCTAGAAAAATGATAGACATACATCAGCTAAGATGGTAACTGTGGTCTTCTCTGATGAGGGTAAATATGTGTGTTTTTGTCAGCCCATTTTGGTTTCCTAGAGTTTTCACATTGCTACAATAACATATTTTTTTTTACTAAGAATAGCAATTATGAAATAGTGTATCATGATGCTTTACTTCATTCTTACCTACAACCAAAAAAAAACTTATAAAAGCTGAGTGGGCCATTTCATCTTCTTTCATTCAAAAGATTGGCTATAGTGAGTCAACTTTTATACAGCCATACTGTTAGCCACTAATTATATGTTTTCAAAGCCTGTCGTTTGAGGTTATATAATTTTGTTCCCCATGCTTATTAAAATATATTTCTTCTTTAAATATTCTATGAGTTTTAAAAAGATGTTATGTATGTTTAAAATATATTTTCAATAGGCAAAATACAAGGAAAAGAAAAAAAAAACACAGGCTTTTCTGCACCTATCTAAGAGCTTAACATGTGTCCCTTAAAAGAATAGAGAAAGAGAGAATGTATCTATTTCCTACTAGGACATACAAAGGGCTGGAAATGAGTTGTCTAGCTATTTTTCAGGCAGAGCAAAGAGAGAGAGTGACAGGGGTTAGATTCTATGAGCCCTTCCTGTGATCGCTTTACTTTCAGCTGGGCACACAGGGCTCTCTTGGGTCCTAACCCAAAAGACCACCTGGAGAGAAAAGGAACAGAGATGCAAAGAAGTTAGTGCTGGATTCCTGCAAGCAGAGGGAGGAGGGAGGAGTAACAGCCAGCAGGAAGTGAGGGGCATTCACCCACATCAAAGAAACTTTAAAGGAGATACCCCAAGATCGCCACAGCAATTCTCAGGAAACCATTAGATAGTCAGTCTTGAACCTATTCTAAGAAAATTTGTGTTCTAAATCAACACAACACTATCATCAAGTCAGAAATTTCTTTTCTGTCCTTACCTCTTCTTCTTCTTCTTCATGGTGAAACCCTTGAGGAGGCAGAAACTCCGTTGGCAAAGAGTATGAAAAAGACAGGAGATTTAGAGAGACAGTGAGATATGAAAATGAAGTTACTTTATGATACATCCCACAGCAAAGGATAAGCATTATTAAATTGGGGAAGATAGCCCCAGTTAAATTTAGATTTCATGTGAAGGATAGATCATTTTATATAAACGTTAAATGGGGTATTAGTATATGTAAATAGTCGCTGTTTATATAAAATCCAAATGTGATTAAGATTTCTGTACTTTTATTTGCCAAATTTGGCAATCCTACCTTATTTGTATTATTTAGTGCTTTTTGGACTGACATCTACATTGCTTGGTATCAGAAGCATTGTCTGTCTTTTATTTTTTATTGCATTTTCCTGGTCTATTTTCTCATCATTTGATTTTTAGCCATTCGGGATCACTTTATTTTTAGATTGATCCATGTACCCAAAATAGAATTGGATTTTGAAGTGTGTATTCCAACTGGACAATTTTCTCTTAGGAAATTATTTGCATCCATTTAGATTTATTAATATGGTTACTATGTTTGGTCTTAATTCTGCCATGTCATATTATCATTTATTACATCTAAACATAAAGTTATTTCACACTGTTAGCCCTTTGTCTGTCCTTTTCTCCTCCGCCTTCTTCTCCTTTCTCCTCCTTCTTCTTCCCCTTTCTTCTCCTCCTCCACCTTCTCCGTCTTCCTCTTTTTTTGCCCTCTCCTTCTTCTCTTGTTAAGTAGAGAAGATTATGTATTTTTTTTCTAAAAGGCTTTTAAACTAAGTGTTCTCTGGCTCTCTCACTATGGAGATGCTACGGGCTTTCTGCTGTTAACAGTTAGGTAGTATCAGGAGGCCCACTCCACATGACTCTCTCTATCTCTAGGTTTTGTTACTGCTGCTTCATGCCCAGCCTAAAGGAAAACAGCACCCTGCTATTAGTAGTGCAGCCTTAATCCACTTTCCCTTATGGTTTCCCCATAACCGCCCACATCTGTGTAAACTGTCCTTTTTGAAAGCATTCTCCCAAATACAAAACTTAAGAGCCTCGTGGACTCAATGCCATCCTTGACTGATAGACAAAGTATCTGAAACACAAAGCAACACAACCAATGTCATTATAGTAGACGGCTGCAATGGGAACACAAAGATCACTGAATACAAAACAGTTCCCAAATTCACAAGGAGCGGATAGAGAAATAAATGAGAGAAAGTGAAATAGAAGGTTTGCAGACTATAGGGGCCTATTATGTATAAAAATCTATATTCCCAAAGGGGAAAAAAAAAGCAGAGATTTAAAAAGTCAATCATGAAGAAAATAACAGGTCTGACTTAAGTAAAAAAAGCCAAAAATTGAAATGCATCATTAAGGTGCAAGATGGAAAAATATTTAGATTTTTCCTTCACATACTGGGAAATATTCAGTAGGCATGAGAGATATCACTATGACTGATTGTGGAGCAATTTCTGAAAGAGGTCAAAGCCAACCTCATTTTCTTCTTTAATATAGTCCTGGTGTGGCCAGCCATTTGCAATCCATCAGATTTGGTACAGTGGATGAAACCTGCTTGCCATCTCAGATTTTAACACAAAACTTAAGGATTAAAAGACAAGGAAATACCATTTCTCAAAACATGTAGGCTGAAAAAGGTAGCAGTTTAAAATGTTAGGCTTTATGGGTCAAAAGGTTCCATGTGGATGATCACTCTGCCATCTGCATTACTACTCTGTTTGCCAGCACCTACTATCCTAACAATGTTCAATTAATGTCAATTGCACAAATAAAAGTAACAAAAAATATGTCTGGGCTCAGAAATTGCAGTGATTAATATCAGAAGAAAGCTGAGTAACATTTCCAGAGGAAAAACAAATGTGATTGAAGCATTCTGTACATAAAATAGTTCTGATTTTTTTCTGTACATAAAATAGTTCTCATATTTTATCTAAACATTCCTCCTAAAGAAAAAACCATAAAATGTTTTATATAATGTAAACAAATAAAAATGTTTCAGAGTAAAATATAGATGAGTGTCAGCTCAGAGGATTATGCTATGATATTATAATTATTAACCTCAGGTTAATAAGCGAAAATGTAATTTATCCTAAGGAAATATTCAGTGGCCAGCATGTTCCAGAAGGTAATATTTAAAGGAAAAAAGTAAAAATAATGACCAGGGATCTCATAATAGACTATGGAAGTCTCATATAATAGATAAATGTGGAGTCATTAAAATTATATTTTCAAAGACTATTTAGTAACTTGTGAAAATATTATACTATGATATGAAATGGAATAAGAGAATACCAAAAAAAAGCACACAAAAACCTCCGTGAATTTGGTTTTTAGATCTTCTGCAGTCTAAAAATTATTAACATTATACCACATTTTAAGAGTTTTCTATTTGGTTTTTTTTTTTTTGGTGGTGGTACTAGGCACTGAATTCAGGGGCATTCTACCTTTTAGCGACATCCCCAGCACTTTTTATTTTGAATCAGGGTCTTTCTAGGTTGCTTAGAGTCTTGCTTAGTTGCTGAGGCTGGTCTTGAACTTGTGATCCTCCTGCCTCAGCCTCCCAAGTACTGGGATTCCAGGCATGTGCCCCACACCCAGCTTCACACTTAATAGTTCTAAGGTACTCAGGTTTTCAAGTTTTAACATCTTAGAAGAGACCCTTATTTTATAGGTTTTAGTATCTTAGAATCATTGGATTATACTAATTTACTTATGACAGCTTGAACATAATAAAACTCATTTACTTGAAGTCATAGATCATATCCTATTGACCCTCATTCTTTAACCCTTCTTTCATGCACACTTAATGAAATTTCAGGCAATTTATAGCACTCAATATGTACTGTTAGTGTTGAATGACTGAAATAATTTGTGAATGAATACACTACCCATATTTACGTGCCTCAATAAATCAGAAATGTTCAAGAATTTATTTTTTGAAATCAGTAAATAAGAGAATTACATTAAAATTTTACTATAATTTTGGATAAATAAAGAAATAGAAAACAGAAAACAAAATATTTTTCTGGAGAAGTATAGTACATAGTGCCTTTAAAAAATTACCAGTGTATTACAGAAGACTGTATATAAATACATTAACTCTAAACTTGTGGTGATTTTGTATATAGTTGGAGGTATAGACTAAACTCCTTCTGAAGACCATCAATATTATTAATTCTCATGTTTCTTTTCAACTACTGATATTTCCTGTACTATGCTAAGTTTACAGATATTGATTAGCAGAGCTATGAAAGATTAGAAAGAATTTTTAAAACCTAAATCTTGAGTAGATTGAAGAAATCTTCTCATGTCTTTGAAGTTCAAAAGAATCTTAATGCAAAGTAATGTGTTTATATAAAACCACATCTTCTAAACTGTGATTCAAAATCTGGAAGCAAGGTTAAAGTCAAATACTTTAGAATATGTTATCCTTCATTTAATTAGAGAAAAAAGCTATAAATATCCTCAACTATGAAGACACAGATAATTGTGGTCCACATTCTTTGTGGAAAGCCATGGAGCTATTGTAGTTTTCCCTAACTACCCTGAAAGGCAGTAAGGGTTACAAAAATATTAATAATGATATTTTGACATCTAGTCATTAATATGTCAGGTTTAAGTAGAATTTACATTAAACATAAGGAAGGGGTCAATTATTTGTTCAGTTTTTAGGTAAAAGTGAATTCTCTTCACCCATCTATTTAAAAATATATGATGGCACATAACTTTGGATATGTAATGCATAGCAACTTTTCTATATGTATACACCAACTTATTTAAGATAAGAATATAACGTTAATGCTATTTGTACCTCATGTAATTGTTTTCATGTTTAAGACATGCAGGGCTTTTCAAACAGAAGACTTGAACTGTTAAAGTCCAGACACATCAACATGAGTTGCTTATGAAAAAAAAAAAAACACCATGATCGAATAAATATAAGAAGAGTTTCTGAGTTAGTCAAACATGTGTTATGTTGCCCTGGGAAAATTATGTGTTCATTCTGTTGTGCTTTCTTCACTTGAAGACTAATAGATTGATACCTTCTCATGGATTCTGATTGAAAGTTATATAAATCCACACACACAAAGCATCTTATAACATGCTAGGCATTTCTTACTTGCTAAAGAACTTTTAGATTTTTTCTTTTTGTGAACACAGAGAAATTCAATGTTTGGATAAAATTTCCTTAATCTATGACCTTTACCTGGAAATATTTTTTGGCAATATTTTTATCTATATCTTTAGGAGAGTGCTGCAAATTCAAATACAGTATTTCCAATGAACATAAATGGCCTAGAAAGTTCAGATTTAATCATACAGGCTTTCCTGCATTTATAAAGTTGGAACACAAAGTAGATGTCTGACTGCTCCAAAAATGGCCATTTAAATTGGAAATAACCTTTGACAGAATTATAAAGCTAATATTTATCTCTAAACCTTTTGTTGGGCCTGGCTAATTTGCCTAAATTCTTATCTCCATAGTTGGACCTCTACATGGTCATCTTTTGTGATGCCTGAGACCTTCTGCAGAAACATGTCATCACTGTTGAACAGAGACCCAGATTGGACCTTGATTGTTTTGATAGACAGGATCTGTTCCTGGGAAGTTGGATAGCTTTTCTGGCTCCTCTGAGAAATGGAGGACTTCCTGGCCTTACCATTCCTGTCCCTAAACCCCAAATTAGTGGGTGCCGAAGTCCTGATATCTAATGGCAGATTTCACCAATCTTAGTGAACAAATTTTCTATTTTTTCACTCTGTTGTGCTCCAGGTTATCTATTACGATGGTTTGCAAAATTGGGAGGACAACCAATCATCTTGAGTCTGTATTATCAACTATTTCCTTGAAGTGAAATGTTTTGTGTCCTTTTGGCATACCTGAGAGGCTTTCACATGGTTGTCAGGCAATTCTAATGTAATACAAAAGCTCTGCTGATAACTTCATACAAAGACTAGGAAAATAATGGTATTCAACAATCCTCACTGAATGTATTATAAAAAAATCCAAGAGAGGAAAATTATATATTAACAAAAGGTATAGTTTCCAAGGAATAATGGCCGTACATTGATAATAATTTTGGAAATTTTTATTAATTGGTAAACATCAAAATATGTTTAATTTAGTTTTACACTTAAAAAAAAGATTAATATTCAAAATGGAAACTTGATTGGGAAGTAGAAAATGAGTTCTTAAAGTGATTTGAGGTGGTAAAAGTGTAATTGAAAGATAAATAAAAATGCCAAATCCTTTAAATAGTCCTACAAAAAAACCCTATAGATACATGTGTGCATTAAAATTTAAAGGACAGCTTCCAAAGGACAGACATACTATACTGCACCAAATTGTCAACACAAAGAAAATAAATTTAAAAATTGTATCAATTCAACAAAGACAAGGAACAATTAAAAATAGAACCAAGGAAAAGGATGATGAAAGAAATAAAATGATAAGAGATGATAGTAAAAGCATTTGTTATTAAGAAACATGTGTACTCATTGCTTTAGTACCTATTTTACTAGAGAAAAATCTATATATACAACATATTAAAGAGGTATATTTAATTAAACAAAAACAACACCCACACAAGTTGAAAGTAAAGAGGTAGGATACATTGAAATGATAATCAAAGTCTCATGTTCTGAGAGTTTGGTCCTATCTGACTTAATGAGCAATTTACCTCAATGCCTCCAAACTTCATGGAACCAGTAATCCTTATTTTATGAAGGCGTTACAGAGAAAGAGTCCATCTTATTATCTTATGGAAAATACTACAACAAATGCAATATAAACTTTATAAGTTGGCCACTTACATTATGTGATAAAGTGCTGGGCTTTCTTCACTTCTGTCTCCTAGCATTGTACTAGAGGATATAGTCAGAGTAAAAATATAATAAGAAGGTATAACATGAGAAAATAAAAGGTTTAAGCTACCATCATTTCTAGATGGTAGCTTTGTCCTTATGAAAAAAACCCAAGAACATCAATATTCCACCATAATTAACAATAATTCAACAAAATTTCTAGATAAAAATAAACCTAACATAAATATAGGTGCATGGAAATAAAAATCCTTCTATTATAAAAATAAGTACTTAGTAAAAATATAAAGAAAAATTCTATTTAGGTCAGTAATAAAACCTATATGAAAACTAGAAATAACTATAATGACATAATGTATAGAAGGAGAAAAAAGTTATTGAAATGCATCAAAGTAGACCAAAATCAAAATAGAGTTATGCTATATTTACAGTTAGGAGATAGTAAGTTATAAAAGAAATAACAAGCAACAAGTAAGTATTAAGCTGAAGAAACTACTCAGAGAACGGAATAGGACAAAGAAAGGAGACAGAAAAGACTAAGAAAAAAAGCTGGAATTATTCTAATAGAATATGTCCCATCCCCTCCACAAATACAAATAAATTTTATAATACATGTTCAATTTTCTAAGAAAACATTACCTATAAAAATTGGATAATGGTGAGCTAGAAAACTTAGACACAATCATAACTGTTTAAGGAATTAAAAAGGTAGTAAAGGATTCATTCCCTTCAAAAATCACCAAATAATGATCATTTTTTTTCAGGAGTTTGTATCAAGACGATAACTTCTGTCATCGAAATTATTTCCAACCTTGAAAATGATGAACATTTTTACAAAGTAGCACAAGCTAGGGTAACCTTGATGCCCTAGGATCCTCATAAGACAAGCACAAAAACAAATTGTACACCTATTTATCAACAGTCCAATCTACTTGCCTTAGAACCACCCTAGGTTTTACTTTTAACATTTCCAGACTTCACTCCACTTCTACAGCATCAGAATCCTTGAGATGGGCAAGAATAAACAGGTGGACAGGTGTGACTTTAGGGGAGTTATGGTCTTTTAATGGGCTCTTTATAAGGCTTGCTATGAGCCGGGCATGGTGGCGCACGCTTGTAATCCCAGTACTTTGGGAGGCGGAGACCGGAGGATCCGGGTTCGCGGCCAGGCTCAGCTCTTTCTCTTTCTCCCTGTTTCTCTCTATCTCTCTACCTAGTGAGGCCCTCCACAACTTCGTGAGACCCGGTTTCAAAATAAAGTATAAAAAAAATAAAATAGGGCCGGGGGCGTAGCGCGGAGGTAGAACACCCCTGGGTTCAATCCCTGGTACCGCAAGAAAAAAAAAAAAATAAGGCTTGCTATGTGATTTTGAAATACACATATTGAATTTTAACATCCTTGTTATACACAAATTTAAATAATAAATATAGCAGTATATATTTTAAAAATATAAAAATAAACAAAATATAGGGAAATCTCTGTAAGAATATACAATAAAAACACAATGATTATCTCTAGATAGTGTTTTGAGAAATTCCCAAAGAACTTCTTAAGAAATTGTCACTGCTGTCCTTGGGGTAAAATAATACTATAACTCAAATTGTTATTATTAGACAGTCCTAAGCAGAGGCTTGGGTAATATATTTTACACTGGAATTTTATTATAATAATATTGATTATAACTTAATCTGAAGTGTTCAAGATAGGCTGAAAGAAAACATTCTTGCATTTCAACAGATTAACATTATATTGTGGAGAAAAATATTGGCATTTTGTGAAGTTTAAAATATGCCAGATGTGTTTTTTTTTCATTCCCATTTTGTGTAACTAGAATCAATAATAATCTATGTAAATTGAATTAAGTCTATTCTGTGGCAGGAGAATAACCAAGAGAACATTTAAATGCCTCTTCTAGTTCTAGTTTTAAAAATTTCCCATTATGCTTAAGATTTTACCAGCAAATGAGAAATCTGTATATATTATTGATTAAATTGTATTATTTCATAATGAAATGGAACATTTTCCACCTTCAAATGCTGTGAAGTATCTTGCAATAACTGTGCTGAATATTTCCCTGATCAATAATTATTTCAGATTCTGCATCATGTGTCCCAAAACACGTTTTATGGGCTGATCTTCTTGTATACTGTAGTGATTCAGAAAGTAGCTGAGCTACTACAAGAAAAATTGATAATGAACTCTATGCAATATGTCATTTATATCAACTGGGCAGCACAAGATAGATAAAATTACACTCACTCCGCTTATTACTCCATTACTATTTGCTAATTAGGCAGCATATTCTAGTGAAGTATTTACAACTTTGTTAACAGACTTGCATATAGTTTCTCCAGCTTCAAGCACATTATAGTAAAAATAAAATTATACTACCTGGTGGGTGATTAGAATCACTGTAGATACCCCTGTTTTGAACTGTTATATTTACCAAAACAATTGAAGAGCCGGGCGTGGTGGTGCACGCTTGTAATCCCAGTACTTTGGGAGGCAGAGACCGGAGGATCCGGGTTCGTGGCCAGCCTCAGCTCTCTCTCTCTCTTTCTCTCTCTCTCCCTACCTCCCTGTCTGTCTCTCTCTTTCTACTTAGTGAGGCCCTCCGCAACTTCGTGAGACCTGGTTTCAAAATAAAGTATAAAAAAATAGGGCCGGGGGTGTAGCG